>JAUELF010283173.1:0-10351 GCA_031471495.1 Clinocardium nuttallii | reverse complement strand
AAACGTGCAATTTCTTCTTTTGACACAATGTTTTCCACTTTTAGTCATAGGTTATCCATTTAATTATAGAGATTTTCTATGTTTTGACAAACTATGTTCAAAGTCACCTGCTGCAGAATTGTCGTATGAGGAAAAGGGTTAACCCTTTCCAACATACAGATGTTATCTGATGCCCTGCAGCAGACAACTTTTGAAAACATTTTGGCAAAAGGAGTAATAACTCTATTAACATATTATTATTAATTATTTTTAATTCATTATTAGAGATATTTTATATTTTAGTCTAGATGGTTTCAAAGTCAACCCCAAATGAAAACTGTAAGCTTAATTAAAATTGCGCCAAGGTCGCAGCAAGATTAATGTTGCAATCATGATAAGCTTTCGACTAACTTATTTATGCATGCAGTTAGATTGCTATATCAGCTGCAGATTTGTTGTAAGTGGAAAGGGCTAACTGATTTCCCACATAAAGGAGCTTTTTATAATACCTCTGCAGCAGATGACTTATAATGAGCAATTCTCCTTTTGCCACAGTGTTTTCAACTCTTTTCAGTAATTACACTTTCACTGTTTCAGTTTAAGAGGTTTTCCAAAGTTCTACCCAGATTTTTCAAATTCATTTACTGCAGAATTGTTGTATGTGGGAAAGGGTTAAAATGTTATTAACATATATTTTTATTTTACACAGGCATATCCTAGACAAAATGGCTTGAGGAGGCCGACCTGGGTTAAAGCTGCTCTAACAATGTCACAAGGCTTTTATCTAACTAGTATGATACCAAGCTGCTATTAAACTAGTACAATCTGACAGTTCAATTGGTGAGGAGGGTGATATTTATAAGATACTGTTAATTAACATTGGACTTACCTGGATATACTGGTTTTGCATACCGTACATGGGATTTTCACTTTAAAGTCACACATTTTCCGATCCACCTGGACATGAACGAGTGATTGATGAATTTGCATATATAGGATATTTGTCATACTGGTATGTACTTGGTTTTGTAATTATTATTTTCAATTACTTATGCTTTTTGATGCCACTGCAGCAGATGACTTTTGAAAACATTGTGGCAAAAAGAGAAATGCTGTCACTGAAATACTGGTGATAATGACATTTGACCTCAATCAATCAACCTTTTTGCCACAATATATTTTATTTCTTGTCTAATTATTACTTATATTATTAAAATTGTCCATTCTTTTGTCATGAATTTGTTTTCCATTATGTATCAAAATGATATTTCTTATTTTTAAGATGAAAATGACATTTTCAAAGCAGACTACAATTAAACTTTACTAACTAACATGCAGCAGATAACTTTCAAAAACATTTTGGCAGCAGGTGAAAGTGTACATGATGAGCAATTTCTCCTGGGTAACGACAATTAAGGGCTATCAATCAAGCGATTCTTAGTTTAAATCCCTGCTTGTCTCTTCATTTTTTCCGGGGAATCCGCCGTGGCCTAGTGGTTAGCGCCCGGTATTTGAAACCGGTCCTCCAAGATTTTTTCCCACGTCATGGCACTGTGGTCATGTTGGAGTGCCCGTATCAAGGCACATTTTCTAGCCTAGTACTGGTTTGTTTACCGAAGGATCATGAATAAGTGTACTGTCCCAAGATATAACTGAAATGATGTTAAAAACGGCGTAAAACTCCAACAAAACAAATCATTTTTTCTGATGATTGAGAAGTTCTTTGCCACTAGTAGATTCATTTGTCGTCTACTAATGGGCTAAAAAGATATGTGGGAATCAGAGAACTAGAAAAGGACGAGAAATCTTTTCCCACCAATATCTCTCTTCTTACTCAACCAAACCATATGTTGAAGGTACTCGAAAGAATCGTCTCACTGAGACAATTCTTTTGAGTACCGACAACATAAGGTTTGAGTGTGTAATAAGGATTTTGGAATTTGCAATACATGATTGTACAGGTGTGAGTATTAGCTAGGAAATGCATGTTAGATGAACTGACTTCTGTGCTGTTACTGAAAGACTGTTGAAAATGACGTTTAACCTCGACCAATCAACCTTTTGCCACAATATTTTTTATTTCTTAATTAATTATTACTTGTATTTTTAGAAATTGTCCTTACTTTTGTCTTGAAGTATTCATGCTGTGCTGTCAATGAAAGACCCTTGTGCCACAATATTTTTTATTTGTCGCCGGGCAGAAGCCCGCAACTTATATTTTTAATTCATTTTCGGAAATGTCATGGGAGGGCGAGTTATGATTAGAAAGAAACAAACAAATTTAGATGTCTTGAACATATTACAATTGTGTTTGTTTAAAATCACTAAGTTATGACACATCTAAAATGAAATAAATATTTCGATGTTTTAACTATTTGCAGTTTCTTTATTTTAACTCGCATTTAATTAAGCTTTTTTCTTCTTATTTACGAAGACAAAAGTGGTTCCTACTAGACTTGCAGCGACACCCCTGCAGCAGACTGTTATGTGTCATTACTGAGATAAAAATCATGTCAAATTCTCCTTTTCATAGCAAATTTAACTGTCTGAATGTTATTTTCATGTTCAAAGAAATGTCTTGATTTCTGAAGAATTCATTTTGTAATGTTTATTCATGTAAATCTATAATATGAACTGTTTCAACGCTAGAACTGAGTGAGATTCGCTTGCATAGATTTTTGTAATTTCCGCGCATGCGCATTTCGATATGATATGAAGAAGTCTTGCAACTGGCATTTCTCTAGCGCCATGCATATGTTGTATGCATCAATGATTTAAATAAACAATAAAGCTGATGCGGTGTTTCAAATGTGGTCTACTTTTAAACATATGAGGATGAATCTTAACATCTGTGAAATACTTATTAAAATTATTATTAAAGAGGAGGAAGTTCATGTCTTCAGCAATTTAACCGTTTCTTCAATGTTTTAAAGGTTTTCATTGTTGCTTCAGATATGGAAAGGGTTCAACAGCTTTTTAGTACATGTAGATTTAAATCCCAAACTGTATTTATTGTGTTTTTATTGACAAATACAAAATCCTGACCAAATGAAATCCTGAAATGTGTATGTGGAATTTCAACAATCCTGGAATTAATCCTTAACGAAAACATTATGCGTATGTTTAGACTATGCATGTGCGTTAAATAAAATAAATTGATGCAGTATTTTCCAGTGACATTGATGCCTTGATTAACTTTCGCTTGTACATATTTTAATTCATTTAGTAATCTATGTTGTATTTGATGCTTTCCTCTGTCTTAATATATGGCTCCGAAATTTGGGGATTACAGACATTTAGATTTCTGAATGTGTCGCATAAAGCATGTTATGATGCTATTTTAGGAGATCTAGGTAGACTACCATTTCATGTCTATTTTTCCAATCCATGTAAAAAATAATGGATACGTTTACTCAATATGCCAAGGCATGGATACATTTGGCTATATTGTGAAATGTTAATGCATTACTAAAATATTTGACACAATCATTGGGTCACAAATATTATGAAAAGTTTGAATTATAACGGTTATGGTTATGTATGGGCCAGTCAGTCAGCTTATAATACTTAGCTTGTTATACAAGTGTATACTCAACGACTGACTGATCAGTACATGTAGACCTGCGAAGTGTAATGTCAATAGCAAATTATTTCATTATCATCAATTTAAAATGGAATTTTCACTAGAACCATATGCCTTTAACATATATATTTTGTTCAAACTACGTTTGAGGAAGAATACAACGTTATTATGATATATGCCCATTGTATTATTAATTGCGGTTTAGATATTATCCAAATAATGTCTTCGCAAACGTTATGTTCAAAATCTAGCTCTGTTTATATTTAATGTTTTTATATTAAGAAAGAAATATCTTTATTCTTTAGAAATAACAATTGTGTTATTCTGTGTTCCAATATACTGTTAGTTTTCCTTGGGGGTCACATGACTCCAGCTGTTATCAGACGGGTTTACATGTTTGTTTAGGGGAAAGCAACGATATTTCTCATACAAAGTCTATTCTTTCAGTTTTGCGTTTTCCATGATCTTAGTCTATCTAAATAAAAGTAGTATTCAATTGTTCTAACATTAGCCATAGTCCTTAACATTTTAGAAGAATATTATTATAATGGATATCCGAGTGTTTGTAATATATGTCTGTATTATTATTATGTAAATACTGTTCTCACTTCACATGCTATTTACGTTTGCTGTTTCATGTGTATTAGCCGGTGGCACAAACTATCACATTAAATAAAAATTGAACTCAATATGCCTGGATTAACCCGTTCCAATATACAGCAAATCTGAAGCAGACGACTTTGAACACATATTTAGTACTGAAACTATTTATGAATTAAAGTTTAATTATCAAATTGATATGAAGACATTGTGACAAAATGAGAAATCGCTCGTCTTCAAGTCGACCGTTGCAGGTCCGTCTGGAAGCGTGTATATGTGGGAAATAGTTAATAATCGTGCGTTTACCGAGTAATCGACGTCAATATATTACCATTTGTGTAGGTTATTGGCTATTGTTTTGTACATTTTTGCTATATTGGGCACTGAAATTGACCCCGCCAAATATATAAGCTGTTTTATTAAACAGCATCGTTTGTATTTGTACAGTATTTGTAAGTATGTTCACTACTTACTAGGACAGTGTGCGATGAAATTATATAGCAGCGAATTTCGACTTCGTTCATTTAAATCGCTTTAACCCTTTCCCCCATACGACAATTCTGCCGCAGACGACTTAGAACATATTTTGTCAAAAACTGGAAAATCTCTGTAATTGAATGGATAACCTATGACTTAAAGAGGAAAACATTGTGGCAGAAGGGGAAATTGCACACAACGTGCAATGTCTTCATTTGTCACTATGTTTTCAAAAAGCCGTCTGCTGGAGAGGCATCAGAAAGCGTCTATATGAGGTAAAGGGTTAAAACGCCAATATTCTACACCGCAGGTATATCAGGCCTTGTTGAGCTGAATGAACTATTCCCCGTGGTAAAAACGGTTTAAAGTGGATCAATTGTCACAAATAGAATTATACGTCCTGGGAATATGATCATTGCTTCTACTGAATCTCAAATCACGACATCACGACATCAGCTTTCATAACCGTCATGGAAAAATAACCTTAAATCGATCGGAAATTAGAGCATTCTGTGTAATATTTATATAACTCCAAGAGTCAATAAATTAAACGTTATTTGAGCATCCATTTAATATATAACGCCGACACGTATTATACAATGATACCTTTTTCGGTAGACAAGATAGTTTGACATTTGACATTTTGACATTTAAAGGGAGTTGCTTACTTCATTGTTTTAAATTACTTATTTAATGTTGTGAATGTGCTATACTTGCACAATATGAGTTTTGATGATGGAAATAAATCTATATATATATGATCCGTTTCAGAGAAAACCAACATTTATTTATGGGGTTCCGCGTAATGTATCGAGCCATATCAGCCTACGTGGAATGCGCAGGCTTATCCGGGCCGACACATTCTGCTCACGGGGATAGATGTATAAAGTAATGATTCCTGAAACAGAAAATCCATAGGAGGCGAAAAGTGTCTGTGTGGGTTAGCCTGCGCGGCATGCTTATGCTGATCCGGGTCGACACTTTACGAAGAGTTCACGGCTCATATGTACTGTGAAGTTTGTCTTAACTAGTCACATGGCTTATGGTAATATGTTACATTGTAGGCTAGCCCAGTGACGTATTTGTGAAAATTGTCGGCTCTTTAAAATGAATCACTCATGAAAAGTTTAAAACATGATAAAATAGGTAACTTTAACTTAGTTTTGACTTTATGTTTTCGATTTAAACTATGTTTAAGTTACCATGAGGTAACTTCCTTTTATGCTTTCAAATTCAAGAAACATATTGTATTGTTAATCGCGTTCAACTGATAGAGCCTTCAATCAAGTTTTCTGCCATTCAATGCCCTCTCAATGCAACATGCTGGTTTTCCACATGTACGTCAGTTAAGGTGAAAGATGTTTGATGTCAAACCTACGCAGGAGTTAATTTGAAACGCTACCTGTGTATAAATAAATCATTGGTGTCCCTTTTTCGCGTGACATAAAGCTATTAGAAACCTTACCTTGAAGCAATTTACGCCGCTATTTGACCTCGCAAGCAATTAAAATACCGACTCTCCGATATTTTGATGAAATCAATTGGTCTATGAAACCTAGCAATTGACAAGAGCTGTTTGTATGACGACACGTTGCTCACCTGTTCTAAAAATACATTTTGTATCGCCGGCCCTAGTTTAAACTTATTTATTTCAAATCGATTGCGAAAATAGCTTTCAACATATAGTAATCACGCTGGATGTCTGTTTCCTGGAGACTTAACCAGTACTCGCGCCGTGTGTGTAGAAACATCTTAAAGTAACGTTACTGCAACATTATTTCCTTTTTTAGGATACCGATTATAACTTTTTTTATTTGAATTGAAATGTTTTCCATGTTGAAGTTATACATTTTGCACGCGAAATACAATATTCATCTGACGCCGCATCAGAAAATGTGTAAACGACAAATGCGAATGTTTTAATCCGTGTTGTCTAAATCTACAAGAACTTAACAAAACGAAAGATGATAACACCAGATGTAAGAATGCAAAAGTAAAAGTGTTAAATCTTATGTTGCTCAATACGACGGAAAGCAATGTTGGTGCATTCTGTTATGCACGACTTCAATTGCGAACATTGTAGACAAAGATCAGCCTGTACGTCCTTGCTGAAACTCACCGGGGTTAGGGTTAACTAAAGAGTTTTCGGGGGCATCGTTAACTCTTTCAGCGCCGAGTTGTTTAAAATAGACTCTTCAATGAACAAAAGTGGGCGTCTCCATTTCTCATATAATAAGTGCTTTGGCATATGTTGATAACTAAAAGGCACACAACGCTGATTTCAGGTGAGACATCTTTTGTTTGCAAATATCTTAATATTGCCATTGGCGATGAAAGAGTTAAATTACTGACAACTAAACGTAAGTTCACGTTATAATGGGGTAGGTAGTGACGGCTGATCTTAAATTTGCATATGAATTGCGCCCAGTGATACTATTTGGCTTTAGAAAGTATATGTTGGAAGGTAGCCAGTTGCCTGGGGAAATTGATGCGTGATATGCTGGTATATTAGAAAAGCGAGAAAGCACATATAATGCTAAGGAAGTTGTTCGCCGTCTTATCACTCTCATACTGTTTAAATCGATGATTATCTCGAATGGATTGAATGATCCATTACTGTTTCAACAATTGTTCAGTCATATCACGGTGGCCAGCTGGAATATCAACGTGTTTCCTGCTTTTCTCACACCAGTTCTCAACACAACAGTCTGTCCAAGCATCTAGCTGCTCTTCCACACTCTGACTGTTAGTCCATTGATAGAAGACGCATGCGGTCACAAAGAGCCAGTAACGGCTTTATTGATATTCTAGACTGTAGTTGCTACTAACGGGGCGAGATCTGGTAGATTACCCGATACTAAATAATGTTAGTTATATCGCTAGTGAGGTTATTGTTGTATAAACGTACGGTACTGTATTGGCTGTTTTTAGCTGTTTTTGAGAAATATGGATGTATTATGGCATGTTGAAATTGATATATATCAAATGTGTGATAAAACAATAACAAACAATTGAAAGTGTGTTATACATAAACAAATAAAAAGATAAATATATAGATAATTAAATAGATAAATAAATGGATGAATAATTAATTAAATAAATAAAAAGATAAATAAATAAGTAAATTGCGTCTTGCGATTTGTTTTTTTTTCTTGATACTACGATTTGCAATAATTGAAAGTAACATTGTCGTATAGCTATTTGGGCTACACTTAAATATGTTTGCCACAAGATGCATTTAGTTCTATATAACATATATACGGACAGTGTGGGCACTTGTGAGACGTACGTATATACAGGTTCGTGTGAGTCTACGGTTTTCGCTTAGCCAATAAGACCCAACATAGATACACGTGTCCCTCAAATTAACGTGGAGAGTTCATCTCTTGTCGTCGGATTGAAGTTGGAAAACGTCTTATAGCTATGAATATATCAGCTTTATTTTATATGTGACACTCGAATCAAGATTAATTATATGAACAGTGGATGTGTTAAAACTCGAATATGCGATATCTCGAATATATGTTTAAACTCAACCCATTTTTTGTAACTGATATGTAATTTGGAAAACAGTGTAGAAGTTATTTTCATTGTTCATACGCGTAATCAGAACTACTTCTGTTTTCTTATTACATCGATAAGATATTTATTTCCTAACTTGCTCAGGATCAAATAACATACATATGTGTACAACGCGGAAATAACATAAACTAATTAAGTACAAATCTTGCGACATTGAGTTAAATGTTAAGTCTCCGTCGATGATAAATTAATGTAGTACGAATCCATGTATTGCTCGAACACGTCAATAACTCGAGGTGATGTCTCGATTTACTTCGACTTAGAGTGTTTATGAGATGGCAGTACTATATGTATGTAGTGATCGGTCGAACACGTCGATAACTCGAGGGTATGTCTCGATCCGCTTCGACTTCGAGGTTTGTTGGATGGTAGTACTATATGTATGTAGTGATCGCACGAACACGTCGATAACTCAAAGTCCTTTAAGTTTTCAATAATAATTCTATGCGATATCTGATGTGATGTCTAATGCGATGTGAAGTCTTTCCCCAGTTTGACTCCTTGTTTTCGTTAGAGGACTGTACTAAATTCATGTAGCAATCACTCGTACAAGTTAATAACTCGAGGGAATATCTGGATTCGCATCAACTTAGAGTTTTCGTGAGTTGATGTGCTAAATTGTTTTAGCAACCACACGAACACGTCGATTATAATGTCTAGATCCGGTTCGAATTCGATTGTTTTTGTTCGTTGATGTACTGTATTTATGTAGCAATCACTGACTCCACTTCGACTTCGAGTTTTCGATACACAACTTTACTTAATTAATGTAGCGATCACTAAACACTGTGATAACTCGATGCTAATTGCTTATAATCAGTTTGAACTTGTTGGAGTAGTATAAGTGCTAAATTTAATTAGATCAATTAATAATGACTAAGTTTAATAGTTGTAAAACTCTCTGAGGTACATTAAATACAACTCAGGAATGGCTACTAGTGGATATGTGATAAACACCACATATTGTCGGAACAATGTGGTCAACAAAAACGTTAACGTAACGCAAGGTCTTATTCCGTCTATTGAACTGCACGAAACGCTTCTTCTAGTGACTGGGTTCGGAATTTTTACCACGTTAATTGCCTGTCTCTTCATCTTTATCCGGACTAAAATATACAAAGACAAGGTAAGGCATTTCTCTTTAACTGTGTATGTCGTTATGTACAGCCATGTCTGTATCGTTATTATAAACTATGCTATACGGATCTTCCGACCAGAAATGATCCAGATCATCGTGCACCTTTTATCAGTCAGCGGTTTTATTAGGATCTCCATATGTCACTTTTTTGCCTTTCAAAAGGGAAGCCTCCTAAGGAAGATTATGACCAAAGTGAAAAAACTGAGCACAGTTGCGATTAATCGTCGAGTGACGTCGCCAATTTCTATCTTTGATGCGACAGTTGAGTTGTCTATTCAACAAAAAGATATGTTTCTGTTGTTAAAGAAACACCAAGATTGTCGTTATAATTAGAAGTAAGAAAAAGACCTGCGTGGGTATTCGTGCTAGTAATCTAAGGGAAAGTGCTTTACAGGTGCCATGTTTTACAAACCTTTCTGTGCAGCACATTCTATGATTCTGCACAAACTCGTGACGGGATTTTCAAGGCTCGATGTTTGCTTTAGCCACTTTTACAACATTTCCTGTTTGGAGAACAATGGATTGGTCCAATTTTTAACATAGAAAAGTCGACGTTGTGACATTCGGATGTGAAAAGGTAAAAGTAGATCAGAAGTTACGTCTCGAAGCCTTTATTTTCTGTGTGTATCCTGATCAGTATTAGTTTTCGCATCCGCACTGTATGATCTGGCTATGCACTCTTCTCCAATTAGTCAAAGAAGTGTTCAAGTAAACAATTGCATGTAAACACATAATGTTAAATTCCTCCTTGGAGCTCAGGGTTGATGAGATAGCATTACCAACTATACATTGGTGTCAGGATAAATAATACAGGCAGTAGTGGTAGTTTACCCATGGTAACGCCGGGATATAATGGGAGACATTAGAGATAATTATATTATCTCCCTTATCAGATCAAGACCAAGGAAGACCAAATAATAGTTTGGTCCTTTTAGTTGAAATCCTTTGTCTTTATCGCTATTTGGCAATGAGATATTGCGATTACTCTGTAC
>JAUELF010283162.1:0-10353 GCA_031471495.1 Clinocardium nuttallii | reverse complement strand
ATTATACATTTTGTCCATGCTTATAAGAATAAAGCGTAAGCCGTACTGTTAGAATAGACACAGAATGAATTTCGTTGTACTTAAAATACACTCATAGAAATAATTAACCGTCCGTGATATTTTTTAAACTTTGTTTTTGAACTTGAAAAACTGTTACATACAATTAAAGTGTAAAACAGCTAATTTAGCTTCTATATATACTTAATAAACAAAGGTAATTCACGATACATAGTGGCATGTCTAATTTTTCTCCTTGTGCTAAATTTCAAAGCATTACTACAGGAAGCCTCCTGGCGGCTTCCAATAATGCTATCATATGATAGCTTCCCTCTGATTAGAAATATAGTACGCTAGCTTTATATTAAACAGATACGTATTCACCATCATATATACGTACATTAACCTGTAGCTGGAGGGTCACCTTGTATATGATTTGATGATAAGGTGCACATTCCTCTCTTCACAAATACATTCAATTCATCTTTAATCTCTATTTATAGAAAATACACCCATGTTTTCTGTACCTGAGTGTTACACAATGTGATCAAAGGGAAGTAAATCGGATTGGCTTGCCGGGCAGTCAAAATAGTGTCTAGGAATATCAGATGAATTCATTAGACTGAAGTGGTCTCCCATTGGACAATTATGATTTCGTTGAAAGTTGAAAGTGTTTTTAATAAAGTTGACTGATTTGTGATCAAAACATTGTTTGCGTTTAGCTTCATTGAGTGACAGCTAAGGAGCCATTTCAGAACAACATGTATTTTTATAAATTGAAAGTAAAATTCACTGAGGAATAAGGGTGTCCTTTGATTTGAAAAAAAGTGGGAAAGCCTTTGAGTTATTTGTGCTTTTTTGGGGGGGTAGTTTTGATAATGAACTTTAACTGAATATAGACTTCTGGGTTATTCCAACTGTTGGGAAAAAGCTATAGCCCAAAACGCTATAACGAATTGGTAGCCTGTGGAAAATGAATTGCTTCAATCTGACCATGTACTTAGGTCACAAGGAAGCAGCGTTTTTCAGATAAATCCATCATACTTAAGTGGACTCCCATTTGACAATAACGATTTTTTTTAAAGTTGAAAAAGTTGTTAATAAAGTTAAATACCATCTGGCTGATTTGTAAGCAAAACATTGTTTTCTTTTAGCTAGTACATGGATAAGAGGGTATTATCTATGTCCCTGGCTATATTGACAGCTGAGGAGCCATAATGGGATAAGGCTGACCTAGCTATAAAAAAAGGGGGTGGTGTCAATATGTGAGGTTTTGTTTATGCTTTTTATGGTGTTTTTAAATATGAACTTTAATTGAATATAGGTGTCTGTGTTATTTAGATTGTTGGGAAATAGCCATAGCCCAAAACGCTATAATGGTCGTCTATGGAAAACTGCACATTCGGAGGAAGCTTTTTCGTCAATTATAACATCGCCTCCCCTTTTCAAATTTAAATTTCACCGAAACAATTTGAGATAAATCTTCTTGTTCTCCTCTTCCGATCTGCAATAGATACAAACATATGGGTTTTTTAAATTGCACAATCTCACCAGACACTTCTTTACTACAAATAACTGACTCCTACATCCATCCTTTATAAACTTGATAAGATTTGCACCAACATTATGAACTCTGCGTAAAGTATCGTCCCTGATCAGTCTAAGCATGCCGCGCAGGCTTACCCGGATAGACACTTTTCGCCTCCTGTGGATGTTTTGTTTCAGGAATCATTAGTCTATACCTCTATCACCCTGAGACGGAATGTGTCGGCCCGAATCAGTCTGCACGGACTGCGCATGCTGATGTTGGTCGATACATTACGCAGAGGCCACACTGTTTGTTTTCTCGCGGGACGGCTCATATTATACTTATCCAATGTTCTAAGTACAATTCATCGTTACTACATAACAGTCATGTATTCCCAATGTGAGTATGATCTCATTTAATTAAGTTGTACAGTTTCGTTATCAGTTGGGCATACAATTGAACAACGTTGACCACGGGCAAATGCACATATGGGCCTTGACCTTTTTATAATTATTTCAAACAAAATACCTATTAACAAATGGGTTCTTTAACTTTTTCTTAATACTGTTTAACACATACAAAACAATCAGACCCAATACTGAACTTTTATTTATATAAAAGGTTGTTTTGCTTGAAGAATGTACAGCGGTTGATAGTCGGAGATCATGAAAATAAGTCGTATATACATACTACTATCGAGATCCTATGTTTGTCATCGACAGTTTAAATTAGATGACATAACAACAACATTAGGCCTTCCCAATTTCACAACCTTTTCTATGATCCATCACGATGGTCCCTGTGGATCGTGTCGTACGACGAAGTACCTACCAATAACAACTTTCGAAATATATATATATAGGTTAACTGACAGGAAAATGACTTGCAGTCTTTGCTGAGTATGAACAAGAGACTATTGAATGCACGCCCTCCCCAAAAAAGAAAAACCAGGCGTACGGACAGAGCTTTCCCGGCTACTTTCCCATCGCTGTGACGTCCTAGGAGCAATTGATAGGCAACAAATTCCTATTCTTTGTCCAGGTTCTACTACAACTACTACGGATTTTAATTTATCGTCTTGATAGCCCTCTAGATTCTGCCTATGCGTTTTTGATTGTCGACATTGAGGCCAACGGAAGCTGCGCAGAGTTTTCAAAGAGTGTTACTTCTATAAAGCTCTGAATCGTGATGACCAAACCTATTTCATATGCTGTTGTTGGAAATGATAGCTTTGACCTGCGTACATAAGTGTAGTTAATGAAGCCCTACCCAGATCGATACATGATCAAACACACACGAATCTAAAGTACAGATTACAAAAGGCTCGTCGTGAGATGGAGGACTGGGAGCATTGTACCGTGTTCCTGATGCGGATGCGGATGCATTTTCCATAGATTGACAATCCATATTGGAGTAAACCACTCCATGAAGGGTTCTAGGGTTGCCTAGTGGTGCCTTCCCTGATGGAGACTCCATGTTTTGGAGAGAAGGGGATGGGTGATTTGGGTGGATTTGAACCATGAAACGTTTCTTGTTCCTCTTTCAAGGTGGCCAGGTGCAAAGTGAAAGCTGCTTTCACTTTTACTCAATCAGGCCTAGGCCTGATCACGTGATGTATTCATTTCCATTGCTTGACAAGAAGGTCTTGGCACAATCCCAACGCGAATCGGGAACAGGTTACGGCGAGTCTTGGTGAACATGAACGTGGTCCTTCACGAATTCACTACGACCTGTTCCCGACCTAACCACGACCTCTCCAAAACCAGCCCGACGTCGCATGTTATTACGTTCAACGTTTTCAATTTCGTCTGTGTAGGTCGTGAGCTTGTCAAACAGTTTACCCCGACCAAATGCCCTTCCCGGTGCCGCTACGTACAACACCGACCCCTTTCCAAGTGTTAAAGATCAACCCCGATAATTCAAACAGGCTCCGCGAGCTTCAGGTCGGCGAAGAGATCGTGAAGCTGGGAAGTGGGTATTAGTTGTTTACGTGTCTTTGCACCAGAGATTAATGTTGTCAAGTAATATATCAAATACGATAGCTGCAATTGTTTCTCAATATGATCACATTGGCTACTTACGTAAACGGCTGAATCAACATAACTCTGATGACGTCACTGCATTCACAGTAGTCCGAATGAGTCAATGCCTGCCGGGCATTTGAGTCTCCTATCCCGCTGTATACGACTTTAAACACCATTTGCGTTTTAGCTTCTATATTATAGTATTCACGACTTTTAACCAAAAAAATGGGGGGAAAGTGTAGATCAAGATAAGTATGCATCACCTTTCATGGTTCAATACTCATTTATTTATCAAATACAGTTGCAGAAATACAGCGCGTTACGGACTGAAACCCTTCTCTTTTCAGGTGGTGTTTTTTTTAATATAATTCCAGAAGACGACCTTTTGGAATAGCACGGAATAACAGTGTAAAGCCATTGTTGAAAAGAAAACTGAATCTTTTTCAGAATATTAGTTATAATCATTCGGATTTTTTTAAATGCTCCCTTTAAAAAGTTTTTATTGAATTGTGAAAACATTGTATCAATTGGGAAAGGAATTGCTTATTGCCAACAGTTCAAATGTCGTCTCCATCTTGAAATAAACATCTTGTAATCCTCATTTAAAGCTGTCTATTTAAATTAAGGTAATAATACTTAAAACATCCAATTCTAAACTAATTTAGAAAAAGACATTGTGGAAAAGTATGTTATATATATAAATATATTTGAGCCGTTCCGCGAGAAAACCAACATTATGGTCTCTGCGTAATGTATCGACCAAGATCAGCTCGCGCAGATTGATCCGGGCCGACACATTCCGTCACAGGGGGATAGAGGTATACAGTAATGATTCCTGAAACCGAAAATCCACATGAGGTAAAAAGTGCTTGTCCGGGTCAGCCGGCGCGGCATGCTTAGGCTGATCCGGGTCGATAGTCTACACTGTTGGTTTTCTCGCGGGACGGCTCATTTGTAAACAAGAAAACAAAAGAGGGTTGTGCTATATTATGGTATGTATATATATGTCGTTTTGTTTCACCGTTTGACATACTAATGTCTATGTACCTCATGTTCGTGTTCCTTTTACAAACTTGGAGTAATAATAAATTGAAATTGACCATCAGGGAATGGTCAACTGATGACTATCGATATTGCCTATATGGGTCAATGACCCGTCAACCAGTCATGCATAGTGTTCGCATTGACACCAAACAGAAATTAAACATAAACCATTAAACTCGTGGTAGTTGTTTTTATGGGATTGTGTGTGAAATGAACGTGTTAAATCTTCTTATCGGAGTATAAATAGAAGTTATGATAAATATATATAAAAAATATCAGAAATAGTGGCGATTGGAGATTTGTGTAAAAAGCTAAGAATGAATGTAGAATTGAAATAGGTGTCAATATAGTTTTGGTAATCGTTATTGTATTCTTGCGAACTTTTCTGGCCATTTTTTATTTAATGTTTGAAGTAGAAAGTATTCAATGCTCAGAAAAATGATTTGATAGTATATGTATATACTATACTATATTGCAAAATTTGAATACACCCAAGTTTAAAAAAAAGTAAAAAATAAAGCGCTTAAAAGCCGATTTCAAGCTTTTTTAAGACACAGAAAACAGCGTTCAACACCATTTTCTTAAAGTCATGTTCAACTAAAAATGTTGAAGAGATGTAGACAATTGAATTTATTGAAATATCAGAACATTAAAGAAAGAACATTTCACTTCAATAAAACTTGCAATAAAACGGACGGCTTCTGACTCTCCCTGCCTCTGTATATTTCCGTTAAAAAGTAGTTTGTAACGAATTTAACGTATCCCAAGACATGCAGCCAAAAATCATCAAAATTAAACAATTTTATTTGTAATAGATAAAAATTTCAAAAATTCATGAGGTATACTGAGAGGTCGAATCGTTAAAAACGCGCCTCAATCTGTGTATTCAATAATAGAATAATTACAAATAGTGGTATGTGATACTTTAGATTATATTCCGAATGTTGATGTTGTTTGCTATTGAATACTGTTTTTTGTTAATAATAGCTATAATTTAAACAACTTAAATATTTATTAGAAAAACGTCAGTGACGCGAAAAATGAAATAGGGATGAATATCACGTGAGCAACGTCTAGGTTAATTCCAATCTCCTGCAGAGAGCCGTTCCTCGTTATATAGACTCACTTACAAATGAGTGTAGAGCCCCGATGTAATAAACAGTGGGTTTTTTCGCGAACAAAGTCCGAATCTAAACTAAAATTAACGAATAAAGGCGAGAGGATCCGATTGTTATCTCCCGCGGATGGGTGAGAGCCTTAAGCCGTTTTATATGTCTTCGGAAAAGAGATATCTCTTTAGTTTAGAGAGATGTCTTTTCAACTTTTAGAGATACATCAAGAGAGAGAGTATCAGCTCAGTTCACCCTCTCCCACATACAACAAATCTGCAGCAGGTGCCAAAGTAAAACATATCAACTGTCCATATAAAACGAAGAATTGTAATTAAAAAGAGTGGAACATATTGTGACACAATGAGAATGAGCTCAGTTGGGACATTCTTCTTTTGCCATAATGATTTCAATCGTCGTCTGCTGCAGGCACGGTTATATGCGTCAGCAAGTGGGACAGAGTTGATTAATCCTTTTCCTCTTGCAGACATATTTTGACATAAATGCATCAGACGACATTTGAAAACATAGTGGCAAAATGATATATAACTCATGATGAGCAATTTCTCCTCTTGCCACATTTTTTTCCTCAAATCTAATCAATAATCATATCTTCATTTATAGATTATGTCAATAGTTTTTAATAGAAGTTCTTAAAGGTGTCTACTGCATATTTATTGTTTTAGGGAAAGGGTTTTACAGAGATATTATTTTGTTATGAATGGATAGCAAAACGGATTGTCAATTAGTTTTATCTTGTGCTACCTATTTCTAGTGCTTAGAATTCAAATCTCAGATGAGTGTTATATTTAAACTACAATATCGGAGATCGCAAGTTAAAACTCCGAGTCAGCTAAACTAGGAAATCCGAGGGCGATACTCTTGGCCTTTAGCTAGGGACGGTCAATTGGTGTGACTTTCTGCACCAGTAACACTTAATAGATTAGAGGCGATATATATGGAGATATATCTAATTTATATAGTTAAATGGACAAGTTTTGTTCAAATGATAAATAGATTAAAACGACCATTATGGATAAAGGTAAAAACAATTCTCTCTCTCTCTCTCCCTCTCTCTCTCTGTCTGTCTGTCTGTCTGTCTGTCTGTCTCTCTCTCTCTCTCTATGTGTCTCCCTATATATGTGTCTCTCTCTGTGTCTCTATCTGTATCTCTCTCTCTATGTCTCTCTCTCACTCTGTCTCTCTCGCTGTGTCTCTCTCTATCGCTCTCTCTCTCTGTCTCTCTCTGTCTCTCTCTCTGTATCTCTGTCTCTTTTTTCTCTCTTTCTGTCTCTCTCTATGTATTTCTATGTGTCTCTCTTTCTCTCTATGTCTGTCTCTCTATGTCTGTCTCTATATGTCTGTCTCTCCCCCTCTCTCTATATATGTCTCTCTCTGTCTCTGTCTCTCTCTTACTCTCTCTCTCTCTCTCTCTCTTTCTCTCTCTGTCTCTTTCACTCTATATCTCTGTCTCTCTATATGTCTCTCTATGTCTCTCTCTTTTTCTCTCTCTGTATCTCTATGTCTCTCTCTCCCCCATCTCTCTACCTCTCTATCTATGTCTCTCTCTGTCTCTCTCTCTCTGACTCTCTCTCTCTCTGTCTCTGTCTCTCTCGCTGTCTCTCGGTCTCTCTCTCTGTATCTTTCTCTCTCTGTCTCTTTCTGTCTCTGTCTCTGTCTCTCTCTGTCTGTCTCTGTATATGTCTCCGTCTCTGTCTCTGTCTCTGTCTCTCTGTCTCTGTCTCTCTCTGTCTCTCTCTGGCTCTCTGTCTTTCTGTATCTGTCTCTGTCTCTCTGTATTTGTCTCTCCCTGTCTCTCTGTCTCTCCCTGTCTCTTTCTCTCTCTGTCTCTTTCTCTCTCTGTCTCTTTCTCTCTCTGTCTCTGTCTCTCTCCCTGTCTGTCTCTGTATATGTCTCCGTCTCTGTCTCTGTCTCTCTCTCTCTCTCTCTGTCTCTATCTGTCTAGCTGTCTCTCCGTCTCTGTCTCTGTCATTGTCTCTCTCTCTGTCTCTGTCTCTCTGTCTCTCTGTATCTGTCTCTCTGTATCTGTATCTCTATCTCTGTCTCACCCATCCCCTAAACAGTATACACTTATATCTTTACCTTTTCCTGAGATCTATCTAGATTTTTTATTTGTGTCCTCTGGTAGTCCAATTATTTATAGTGAAGATGGAATCTATTTTGTCTATTCCGTTTGAAATTGTATAGGTTTCGATGGTATCTTACCTCAGTCTTCTATATTGCAGTGTCGGTAATCCTAGCTTGAGTAGTCTTTGTTTATACGTTATATCTTTTACAAATTTAATATATTTTATGTCAAAAGTAGTACTTGTTCATAGTGATAAAGTTCTTCTTTTGCCATAATATTGGCAACTATATCAATAATTATATTTACATTTATAGAAATATTTCATATTATGTCTGTATAGTTTCAAATCGTCTTTTTCTGCAATTGGTATCAATCATAAAATGTGTGGAAGTACATTTGATTTTTAGAACACTAACCTTTTCCCATATCCATAAGGTTTCCATAAGGTCTCCGACGCCACTGAAGTATTACATCTCTCATTTATGGAGATTTTTGTTTTAATACAGAGATATAGAGTCATATATCAATAGAAGTACCTGTGTTAGTGTCGCTTGTTTGTCGAGAATGTTTATTTTGACATCATCCCTACGATTAATAACACCAAAAGGAGTTTCCACAAGGACATTATGAACATAGGCATGAACATATATATATGTTTATAATACATATGAAATACAATTTGATCAAGAATCATTAAACAGAATATGAATAAACTACCTACCAATTCCATAAGGTAAGATAGACAAAGATGTTATTTTAATTTCAAGTAATTTTGTTCTAGTTTGTATTTCTATAGTTCTATCAATTATTACTTCCCTGATGTTTCCACGTATTTACGTCGTCATACTATATGCAATGTCAAACATTGTTCTCTGTCGTCTACTGTAAATACATTTGTATGAGAGCAAGTCAGGTTAAACTACGCACTTTTAGATAAAAACCGATTTGTCCTGTTCCAAAACAGTCTCACGTTTATAATAAATTTCCCTCGAGATTGAAATAATATTCTCTTTTAGCTACGAAAGCAACATGTTTTATTTCCGCCCACTGGAATTTATGTATTTATGTTTTGCTTTTTCTAACACTATTCACTCTTTTGCTACAGTTGCATTTCTTGTTTCTTTACTGTCGCATTTTATTAAAAAATAAATTGACCTTTTTCTGATTATACGCAACATCAGACAAAACTATTTCTTGCCTCTGATGCATTTAAAAATATTGTGTTAAAACTCGCATAATGAGCATTTTCAACGTTTGCTACACGGTGTGGTCAAACTGTATTCAGTGATTCACAATTTTAAATGATTTTCCATTGTTTTTCAGAGTCAATGTTTATATTTGTCTGTTCCATATTAAGTGTATGTGAGAAATGATTAATACAACGTGTGTGACTTTGCGACCAAAGTAATCCAACATTAGCATGGTCAGTACAATAATACAGCAGATAACTTGTTCGCTACCAAAAGGCATCTAAAGGCTTTTGCAAACAATGCAGATTCCGGTTGCTCTACTTTAATCTGAATTATTATTTAGACATTAACGTTACCAATGTTCCTGTTAGGCAAACATTGAAGTGATCCAATCTTCAACACTGAAGAGTCGATTTTAAGAAATTCGGCAGGATAAAGGCGGTCAAATCACTTCGTGCATACTGTGGCTCCCCCATAAAGTAAACGGCTCCATAAGAAAAGCGTCCTTTATATGTTTCACAATCTATGACAAGTACAGTCGAATTACAATCTTGAACGACGATGTTTGACCGTGATCGTCATGATACTTCTAAGAGATACATATCCGACAGAATGAATATCAAGGGTCCTGAATATATTGTTGAGAGACGCGGCAATTTGGCATGATGCTATGCTGGTCGAGAAAGTAGATGTTTTTTTGCAAGATATTGCCCGGATTTACTTAGTGATTTAACCTTATTCCCCGAGGTCTTAACTTCGTGATTCTTATTACCCCGAGATATATTAAGAGCTAGTGCATGATAAAAGGTCCAGGTTGGCATTCTGAAAAGTGTAGATTCCGATCATCGTGTCCGCCAAGTCTTATGGAAACGGTGCAGATCTGCTTGTAAAAGCCATTTGAGTCTTCACGTAAGCAAACCAACAGTGTGGGCATTGCGTTAAGTATCGATCCCGATCAGCCTAAGCATACCGAGCAGGCTAAACCGGACAGACACTTTAAGCAACTTGTCGATCTTCTTATGCATGTATCATTTATCTATACCTATCTTACCCTAAGACGGAATAAGTCGGCCCGTATTAGCCTGCGCGGACTGGGTCGATACATTACGCAGAGACCATAACGTTGGTTTTCTCGTGGTACGGCCCGTATTAGCCTGCGCGGACTGGGTCGATACATTACGCAGAGACCATAACGTTGGTTTTCTCGTGGTACGGTTCATATTAACCTGCGCGGACTGGGTCGATACATTACGCAGAGACCATAACGTTGGTTTTCTCGTGGTACGGCCGTATTAACATGCGCGGACTGGGTCGATACATTACGCAGAGACCATAACGTTGGTTTTTCTCGTGGTACGGTTCATATTAACCT
>JAUELF010283151.1:0-10353 GCA_031471495.1 Clinocardium nuttallii | reverse complement strand
GCCATTCTAACTAGAATTATAGGAGACTTTCGATATAAGCATATCGTACAATCATAGCATTTACTATATACAACATGAAGCCAATAATCAGCCTCTAATTAGTCGTTGTTTAAAAAAAGGAAAAGAGAATCTAACACATGTGATGTATGTTACTAATGAGAAGTAAAGTTACTAAAGTAAAAATTATTAAAACAAGGGGGAAACATGTTAATGTTTCATTTTGCTTATTCAGAAGTATAAATTGATATACAAATTAAACAACTATGAGAACGGTAAACATTGTTCACATTGGGCATTTGTTTATTATTATTTCCAATGATACTTTCATAATATGATCTGTTACAGAGATATTTAGTCTTATTGCTAATAGGAACACAGATTAAGTCAACAAAAAGTTGCAATAATAAACAGGTTAATTATAAGAAAGTGATAAATGGGTTTGGAATCAAATGTTTACCATTTATGTGTTTTTAATAGTAGTTTAGTAATGAAACAATGTGAAAAAGTAGTGTTTGCCTTAACAGTACATCAGATACAATATTTGTTGAGGAAATTGTAACATCAGATGATCTAGATATTGAATATTAAGTGAATGGAAAAAGTATTATAAGTGAATTAATATAGTATCTTGATTTTAGACAAAGGTAGAAAGTAACAGGATTTTGTGTTAAGTGTTTACAACTATATTGAAGATTGTTCATCTTTTTCCTGAGATGTTTTAAAAACAGATGACTCTGAAAATGTCCAATTATGTAAGAAGTTTAGTTCATTGTATAAGATTGAAATAACAAGTTACTTACTTTCAGTGTTTGTATATGGATTAATTCCAAGGTGGTACCCAGTTTTATATGCATTACTGTCATGCAAAGCACCAATTCCTTGTGCTGTCTTGTCCCCATACAGGCCATAGCGACTATCACTTAAGTTGCTTCTTTCCGCAGCCTCCTGCGATGTCATATAGAATCTTGACAATGGGTCGTAAGTCACAGGTCCAAATCTTTGACAAGAATTATTCAATAAATCCATCTTGGTTGAACAACTTCTTTTTGTGATATCTTCAAGTTCTATTTTACTTAACTGTTTTACACATATAGCTTATCCTCATATAAAAATAACACAACATAAATTGTGCTGAATTTGATGGTATCAAACAAAGCCAATCTCACAAAGTTCCAAATGTCTATATCTTAAAATCCTCTAGTTGTAGTTGTAGTTAATAATTCCTGGATCTTTGATATCTATCTATGTTATAGTACCACACCTGTCTATGTAATATATTCAAATAAGACACACTTTGAATGTTCAAACTTTCTATTTTAGATGTTAACTGTATTGAATGTTTATTAGTTATGATGATATATCCAGATAACCTTCAAGTTTATATACATAGAACTCCTCCCTCAGTTTTTCTGACACATCCTCCTGGCAGGAAGCAAGGTGAAGGACATGTACAATTAGGGACCCACATGCATCCAATCATTGCACAATGATTGGGCCCTTTCTCTGACTATTTACCTTATAATTATTTTGTAAATAAAAAAGATAGTGGGCAGGTTACATTAATTAGGCAGCCCTTAAATTGGCAGCTTCCTTTTTGTGACATGGGGATAATTAGTCCAGGTGATCAAAATAGTTGTTATCTTATCTGTGGGAGCATCTTTGGCCCTGAAGGGGCTAACCTCAGGACTTTCCTACTGATGGTCAGAGTGTGGCCCTAATTATAGACAATTATTAAATAATTAACATATCCTCTACCTGGGATCCATACAGAAAAAATATTTTTTTATCTTTGTAGCTAAATTGATTTTAAATAAAATGATTGTGTGTCTTATCATAGAAAACAAAAGTAAGATTAAAGAATTGAATTAATGTCTTTAAGCTTGATTAATTTTAATAATTAATGACTATACATTTAAATTTACACAAAATAAGTAAGCTTTAATAATGTTTATTTCTTTCTGTGATTTATTTCTTGATAGAGTCATTTACTTTTTACTTAGATTTGTAAATAATTTGGCACAAATGTTCCTTGGGGGACACAACTCATTGCACGTTAGCTGATGATCATGGTCATTTTGTAATTTGTTTCTTATTCATATTTATGAAATATTAATTTTATCATTAATCCTATTGCATTGTTATAGATGTGGTATGTTAGTTTTAAAAGCTGTGTATAAACGAGAATTAACTATAAAGCATTATAGAAAAAACAGAAAAAGAATGAACATCGAATGATTTTGATGTTTAGCCACTGGGTAGAGTTGTTTTACTGTTTTTTGGCAACTTATTTACAAAAGAATAATCTTTAAATCATTTTGTTGAATATTTGGGAAGAATAGGGATTTGAAACTTAGATAATTAAAAACGGCAAACTAGTATAACCCTTTCCCACTTATAAGTACATTCTACATCTGCAGCAAATGACTTTTGAAAACTTTTGTCACATGATGTTTGAACTCTTTGTAATTGTTGTATTTACATTACAAACATTTTCCATATGTTTGCATAATATATGTTGTCAAAGTCCTCTGCTGCATATTTGTTTTAAGTGAGAAAGGGTTAAATAATTATTCAACAGAGAATTGTTGAAAATATGATAGAACTTATTATGTTTGTACAATGGTTTTATCTCTTTGTCAAATTTCTACTTCAAATTTGTTTTAAATGTGATACATTTTTCTTCAGATAACTTAAAAGCAGACAGCTTCTATTATTTCCATGTATATCTGATTGTAAATTTTGGAAAACAGAAAATATTACTTTGATATAGAATTGTAAAAACATTATGGAAACTATTGTTAAATGTGGGAAAGGACAGGGCTGTTTTATTCGCAAATTAATTAAGTAATCTCTTCGCTATCCGTGATGTTTTGAAATATCAGCTGTATGGGAATCAAAAGTCCTCTGAACCTGATTGTATCAGCAAAATGATTAACACATTTATAGAAATGATGATATAATAAGTATGTTAGGATGATGTTTTATTGTTTTATGATTATAATATTGTAGACCTGTCAGTTTGATATTTAAATTGATTATGTCTTTAAGCTATTGATTAGAAAATTATGACCAAAAATTGTTAAATTTCTAATGACAATGGGTAATGATGAATGATTTTATAGTTGTAAAACATCAATAGTCTACCTCCTTTTGTTTGTGATCATATCTGTTTCTTCTAGCAAACATTTTCTAACATCTTGTGTAAAGTATGGAAACTATGTTAATAAAAAAACATTGTGGGAAAAATATGAGTAGACTTACTGTTTGTTAAGGTCATCAAGAATAAAGAAGTTGAAAAGGAAAGGAATGACTATGGTATTATAATAGATTGGAAAGTGTTGTAAGACTAGTCAGATTACCTTATCCCTCGTATTAATGCTTTCTGACATCTGAAGCAGAAGACTTAAAAACATTGCAGAAAAAGAAGAAATTGAGGAATTTCTCATTTTGCCACATTTTTTCCCCTTTTAGTTATCCATTCAACATGGGAAACCCTTCAAAGGGTCAAGTTTTGAATCTTGGATTTGAGTGCATATAGTTTTCACCCTGTCTGTCTGTGACAAACATTGGCTTAAACTGTTGACCTATTGGAGAAAAGGCTTTCATTTGAGGCATGTGACTTCTTTGTGAAAAGTCCTTTCAAGTTATTCCAAAAATATTTTTGTATCTCTGGTTAATTTTAAATTTAGGTTCGATACAGAGTTCAATTTGTTTGAGGAATATGATGAATTGTTTGTTTTTATACATGTGTACTTATATTTTCTTCATTTTTTGCCTGTGTTTTCACATGTGTCTGCTACAGCGGTGCCAACAATCCTCTGTAACTGAGAGAGGGTAAAGTCTCTCCCACATATGGCAAATAAGCAACAGACAACTTGGTAAGGTCAAGGTAAAATAACTGAAACTCATGATAAAATAAAAGTATAATTAATTAATAGAGTTAATACCAGTGTGGGAAATTTTTTAGGACATGTAGTTTTGCTCATTTTGAGCATTTTCTCTTTTCCCCACAATGTTTTCAAAATGCATCTGCAAAGGTTGAAAGGATTACAGTAGTTTTTCTTATCAATGATGTTCAATATTACAATATTCTCTCAATAAATATTATCATATTATGAAATGAATATGGTAAACTACATTGATGAGATCAGATTGATAATCAAATCTAATGTCTCTGTGACAGGTCTTCTGTAGTTTAATCAGGAAAACAATAAAATATGATTAAAACATAATTATGAAAAATTATCATTCCTTTATAAAGGTGTGAAATCAGTGTTGATCATTATCTAAGAGGATTATCTTTAAAGTGCTTCCATCAATCTTTTTATCAAACAATTTTCTGGTTAACCCTTTCCCACATACAGTTTAACTGCACTAGACGATTCTAAAAACATCTAGATAAAATATGGAAAATCTCTGAAAAATGAAAGTACAACAATTAATAATTGAATAGAGTTGAAAACATAATGGCAAATGGAGAAATTGCTTGTTTTGAGCATTTCTTCTTTTGTTGCCATGTTTTCAAAAAGCAGTCTGTTGCAGAGGTATCAGAAAGTGTCTATATGTTTAGGGAAAGGGTTAATAATTGTATTTACCCTTTTATCACTAGCATACGTACACATTCTGACACACAACTGCAGCAGACAATTTTTGAAAACATTGTGGCAAAAGGAGAAATTGCTCATGATTCATATTTTACAATTACTCCTATTGCCAACTACTCTCTTCCATAAATATACTTTCATTTATATATATTTTGCCTAGATGTTTTCAATGCCATATCTACTGTGGATTTGATTCATATGTGGGAACTGGTTAATACTTCATCTGTTATAATTTTTCAAGAAGTTGTCTGCTTTGAATAAATAAGAGTTAAAAGTTGTAACATTTAAAAAATTGAAAATAGACGTTTGATAGGTCCTGTTGAAACCATAGTGGATAAACATAGAAATGTTCTAAAACATTAATTGACCCCTTAATCAAGACCGAGGTTGTGGATACTCAAATGTATTGTCTCATTGAGACGATTCTGTTGAGTACCCACAGCATAGAATGTTATATGGTAATAAGAGAAATATTGTGGGTTACATAGATCAATTAACCCTTTCTAATCTAGTCCTTAGACATATGCCTGAAACAACATTGGATGTGGGCGGTTGTGGGTTTGACCGATGCATACCAAATACTTTAATCATAGTACTAAGGGCATGATGATACGCAGCCTGGCTCTCATGGTTTAGGGGATTGCTTGTTCACTGTTATAGTGATGTCAGGATGTACATGGGTGATAGTGCTGGTAAATTAACTGGGAAATGTGATAACATCACTGAAATACTGTTAAAAATAGTTTAAAACACCATTGAAAAAAATAATCCTCTGCCTATATGGGTTTATCCAAAACTTGATATGGTACTTTAAACACTATAACACACATCAGGATAAAAACATCGAAGAAAGGAGTATTTCTGGATTAATTGCAGATATTAATCTGTTGTTACGGAGTTGATGTTATTGTGGGATAAGGAAACAAATATTGCTTTATAGTTTCTGTTTTATCTCACTATAATATGTTTATAATAGCCCTAGCTCTGCTGCAGAAGCATCAAGGATACCTTTAGCCCTGAAGCTTATTTATTTACCTAAACAAACAGTATAAACCCTTGTCCACTTGCAGATATATGTTGATGCATCTGCTGCAGACAACTTATGGAGACACTGTGACAAAAGAAGAAATTGCTCATGATGAGCATTTTCTCCTTTTTTCTAAGTATGTTATTTTTACTATTTTCAATGATTGTACTTTTTTATTCACAGAAATTTTCTCTACTTTTTGTGTTAATCTTTTCAAAGTTGTCAGTCGAAGATTTGTTGTATGGAGGAAAGGGTTAGAATCATAATAATGTATAGTGTTTACATTGGACAATCAATAGCATATTGTTTCAAATATGTTTTCTTTAAAACACATGGTGTAACAAATAACTGGATCCTTCATTCTGTAATCAGTTTTATTTTGTCTTGCTTTTTGATGGGTAATATTGAGGTATTAAGTTAGAACAGAACATAACACAACCTTAATTATCTTAAGCCACAAATTTGATACCTGTACATGTCTGTCCCACATACAGCACACCTGCAGCAGGCTACTTTGAAAGCCTGCTGACAAAAAGCCACTAAAGTTTTGAGCAATTTGTACTTTTGTCATAATGTTTTCAAAAGTCGTCTGCTGAAGAGGCGTTAGAAAGTGTCTGTATGTGGGAAAGGGTTAAATGTTAAACATGCAACTTTAGATTATGATCTGTTAATATTGTAGTTTGAAATGTTATACTACATGCATATATATATAGACCAGGAACAACCGTTTTGAATCCCAATGAGCACTTTCTCCTTTTGCCAAAAAGTATTTCAAATATTGTCTGCTGCAGATTCATCAAAATTATAAGTCATTAATGGACCAAATAAAAACGTAAAATTTGGAAACAATGAAGTATAGCTGTGATATATAGTTGGAAACATTATTATAAAAGGAGAATCACTTGTTTTCATAATTGAGTTTTCCCTGAAATGTTTTTTTAACTCTTTCCCACAAACAAAAAAATCTGCAGCAGACAACTTTGAAAACACACTCTAAAGATTATAGAATCTCTATGATTCAAAGAATAATTATTGGATGGAGTTAAAATAATTGTGGCTATGCTAAGGTAGAAGTTCCCCCCTTTTTCTTTTGCTGAAGCCAGGTAAGAAGTGTTTAAATGCAATCACCTGAAAATATCGCTTGAAGTTAACAGAAAGAAACAGTTAATTTGATATTGTTTATTACAAACTGTATTTCAGGTCTGAACACTGGCACCGTACCGCTGTATCTATCAGAGATTGCACCAATACAGTATCGAGGGCTGTGTGGAACAGTCAATCAGCTGTGTATTACATTTGGTGTATTCATGTCAGAGGTCATGGGTTTGGGTAGCGTTTTTGGCACCACATCCTTGTGGCAATATGCTTTTGGTAAGTTGGCTTTGTCAACTGTTAACCGGTATGGTTTAATATTTGTCAACAACTTTGTAGTCATATCACTGCGGCCAATTCATATGTTTCCGGCTTTCACTCACACCATTAGTTCACACCACAGGAACCCGGCATGTTGGGCCAAAAAAACAACATGTCCAACATGCTGCGTCCCTTTGGTTCGCGCAAGCAACCAGCTGCTTTTCTTGTTGGCATCATTATCAGCATCAGCATTGTGTCCCAAAACTTTAACCTCACTGCATAAATAAAAGAAAATCAACATTTTCAAATTGAGAGTTGGTACAAATGTTACTAGTAACAAAAGGTATTTCTATACCAAGTCATATAACTGTGGTTTAAATAATTATTCAGAAATGCCCCTTTTTAGACTAAGAAAAAAGCAGACGAGCGTTGCCATTAGCTTGCGGTGCTCATGTTTTAAGTCGCTCCTAAGGTCTTTGGTAGAGGACAAATAATGGTTTTGACTTTATCAAATGTCATTCAATCTTGACTTCAAACTGATGACCCCTAAATTGACAGTCCATGCCACTGACGACTATCCTACTTGTGCTTGGAGCAACTGATTTATATATATTGTCTTACATGATTTTTTTTTGGGAAGGTCTTTCTTTATTTTTGTTCATTATACAGTAAGATCTTTAGCAGATGTCAACTGACGCTTGTCACATTGTTTAACATCAGTAATCATGTTGGTCACTCAGGGTTTTGAACTCTGAACCTCTGGAAGGACAGCCAGCTTCACTACTGCAGCTCAGCTACCCAGTATTGTTTGAGTTCAAGGTTTATGCTAGCCAAAGAATAAGGAATGGGCAATGTGTGAAGTTGTTGATTTGTTTAACTGTCAGATCTTTCCAAATTCGAATAGTGGCACCACGGTAATGGTGGAGTGCCCAGGATGGGCACGGCACATTTTCTAGCCTAGTATTCACTGGTTTGTTTACCTAGGGATCATGAATAAGTGGACTGTCGTCTTGATATAACTGAATAATGTTGAAAGTGGCGTAAAACCCCAATAAACAAAACTTTCCAAATCAGGCTTTTGGTCTGTTTAAAATGAATGTAAATGGCTTCCCTCCTTGATACTGAGGGTTACAGAGATAGCATCACAGTGACTGTTAATGAATCAGTGACAGGAAAATTATAGCAAAAAGAATATTTGACTGAAGTAAGAACCAAAGAAGACATGCTTCTTAGTTGACTTGACTGCTCTGACAAGATTTGTTCAACAGTTTGAAATCTTCAGTGGACAGTTGTCTATTAGAAATTTCTAAAAATAGAATGAAATGGGTGGTACCAGGTTGCACCATTATCCTAAAAATAGAACAGGTGCCACCAAATTTCTGAAAATAAAATTGTTCGCACCACATGACACAATTGTTCTCTTTAAATGTATATTAATATATATTAATATATATAATTCAATATCAACTGCAAACATTTTGTTTGCATTTATCAATGGACAATTTCCTCTAAAGAGGTCCACTAATTTCAATTCTCAGAACAAAAGATGCAAAGATCAACACTCAGCCAATTTCTGTTTTATTAGGATAAATTTTGTAGTATAGATAATCTTCAAAACCTTTGAACTGTAGAAAATGAAATTTAAAATCCCAAATATAAAATACATTGCAGGTTTCCCGTTGGTCATGTCTGTGCTACAGTTGTTGTTGCTGTCATTCTGTCCAGAGACGCCCAGATATCTTCTTATTACACGCCATCAGGAGGAAGAAGCAGAAAGTGGTATGAAGCTTATTTATAACTATTCATTTATATACAATGTCATCTAGACAACTTTTCTTTTGTAGATCTATACAGATTTTTAGAAACATTGTGGAGAAAATGGAAATAGTCAAAAGTAGCATTTTGCCACATTGTTTTGAGTTTGCAATTTGCAGGAAAGTGAATTGTTTTAAATCAGACATCTCTTAAAATGTTGAATCAAGGAAAATATTTTTTGCTTGTATTGTGATGTGGCTTCAAAAGTGCCAAAGAAATGGACAAACATGCAGAACAAATACAGGATATACTTCTGTGTGTATTATATATATATATAACAGAAATCATTTTGAGAAAAGTAGAAACTAATCAATGTGGGCAATTTTATTTGTTTATCCCAATGTTTTCAAAGAAGTCAAATGTATTCCTATTTCATATACAATTGAATTAACTTTTTTTGCATCCTAAAAATCAACAATTTCTTTCTTTCCAAGAAACAATAGAGATATGTATTTGTTATTTGATGTCATACAAAAAAGAGTAAAACATGCAAAAACAATAGGACGCCCATATCAAACATTATATTATACAAGGTCAAGTATTGCATAAAACAGATATAATTATGTTTATAGCAATATAATGTACAAAATAGTAACAAAATGCCTGGTTTACAGGAGCAACTTCTACTTTTGCCACAATGTTTTCAGAAGTCCTCTGCTGCAGACATATGGAAAATGCATCTGAAAGTGGGAAGAAGTGTTTGAGATGTTTATCATGACTTTATGTATGATAAGAATGCACCCTATTGTATGTTACATAAATATACACCTCAATCTACTCAGATCTTATGCACTGATAAAATACGGACATCATGTCGTTGGAAATATAGGAATTTCTGTATTTATGTCTGTTTATTTATGATTCGTTAAGAAATAATTTCAAGTCATATTTTGCAATTGTTTTGTTAGTTAACCATTTATTTGATACAGATGACTTTTAACACCCATATATTTACTGTGTAACCTGTACAACAAATCTGCAGCAGATGAATTTCAAAATATTTAGTCAAACATGTGGATAAATGTTCTTTATAAAACTTTAATGAGAGAACAATTTTTGAATATTTTTGAAAACATTATGGCAAAATGCGAATATGCTCATTATGAGCAATTTCTCCTTTTGCAACAGTGTTGTGAAATGTCTGCTACAGAAGTGTCAAAATGTGTTTATATGTGGGAAAGGGTTAAGAAATATTGGAATTCTGTTTTTCTTCTGTTTTTTGAAAAAGTTCTGTCATATCAAATATCTCTTTCTCTGATATAGTAGACTCACGATGCCCATTGTTATTATGTCTTTTTATTTATCTTAATTTACTTGTTTATGTTTTCTATTCTTGCTTCAGTAACTCAGTTGGTAACAATAAGGGATAACAATCCAGGGGCATGAGTTTGAAATCCCCAGCTTAGAAATTCATTTACCCTTTCCCTCATATAGACGCTTTCTGATGCCTCTGCAGCAGACAGCTTTTTAAAAAAGCTGACAAAAGAAGAAATTGCCCAAAACGTGCAATTTCTCCTTTTGCCACAATGTTTTCCACTTTTAGTCATAGGTTAT
>JAUELF010283130.1:0-10353 GCA_031471495.1 Clinocardium nuttallii | reverse complement strand
CTAGATTGAAATGGTATTCGGATGAAAGTAACGTTAAACTGTAGGGAATAAAATAACCTGCACGATGATACAAATTCCATACACATGGCATGGCAATTTACATAACATAATGAAAGTTGAAATGAAAATTTTGTTAGAATATTTTTACAGTAATTGGATTAGTTCTAATTGATAACAACACTGATCATGATACCTAGAAAGCACGTCAACGAGGAATTCAGTGTTCCAACCAGTCCAGTTTTAAAATCGCCTTCACCATACGTCTCTATAAGTATCAGATAAAAATATCCATACGAATATAGATAGATACCGAACACAATTTCCGCCATCCATACTGCTACTAATATAACGATAGAATTCCCATTGTCACCATCCTTCTGTGTCTGTTTCCCAGCCATTATATCCTATAAAAACACAAGAAAATGAGCCCTAAATTGATCGTTTAATGTATGCCTCTGTAGAAATATAATAGTAAGTAACGTGGCATCACCGTCAACCAAGAAACACGCGTACGGTTAATTGGCCGCCGCGATATACCTGAATTTATGCGGAAAAAGTTGTAAAGCGATAGCGGATCTAACAGTGCACAGTCTCATAGTGTTTTGCTAATATTTAAATAATAAATTATTATTCCATTGCTCTGAGTTTGTTCACCATGAATTAAGCTAAATATAAGTCTTCCTTACTGCCCGTATACGCATCAACTACTGCATGAGCCAGTCAACACTTGTTAACCTGTGCTCGTATTTATGAATCACGCTATCATTATATCATCTCAAATAGACTAATATATAAATCACAGCACGTATTTTTTCTGAAACTCTTTCTTATCCAAGACGTTGGTGACAATTTTGATCATCAGCAAAGTTGTCGATTTTTTTGGCATAACAAAGTCACATACTGCCCATACAGAGGGCTCCTCAACAACCATGGTCGAAGCCAGAATCTCTTCCTTTCCTCACTCTGCGACGCCTATGTTGCCTCATACCCCTCACGATCAAAGCCATAGCTACCAGAAATACTTCCTCCTCCTCAAAAGCTGCTTCTTGCGGGTCTTGCTCGTTGTTGAACATGGTGAAGACTGACCCACGAGACCAAAATGAACAAAGAGCTGTCGTATGAAGGCATTGCTCAGTCGTATGGAGATCGTGTTTATTTGTGTAGTCGTATGGACATCGTAATGATTCGTGTTTAATCGTATGGCGGTCGTGTTGATTTGTGTTAAGTCGTATGGATGTCGTATGACGGTCGTATGAGTGTCGTGTTCACTCGTATGACGGTCGTATGAGGGTCGTATGAGGTTCTTGTTTGGTTAAGCAATTTGCATAAAACCACAAGGCCGAGCACGAATCAACACGATTTTTCCAATTTTCTTAAATTGTGTTCGCAATTTCCTAATTCGTGTATGTGAGACAGGGGCTTTACTCTATCGAACAATACCAAAATATCGTGAAATGTTTGCGTATGATTATTCCTTTGAAATATTCGCGAATCCGCCAAAAGGACAACAACCTGGCCCAGAAGCGAAAGTACTGCTAGCGATATTTCGGAATGATTCGTTCTTTTCCTTGCGGTAATTGTCAGTGATATTGCTATTTTTTCCGATGACCGTTAAATATTTTTCGGAATGGTTCATATTTTTTCACTGCGGTAATTGTCCGTGATATTTAAACAACAGATAACTTTTGTCACATACAATACAATACAATACAATACACTTACTGTATTGCCCCCATTTGTAGGAGATATTGTAAGTACATGTACAATTTATCACGATTAACAGAATACAAACAAGCAACAATACATGGAAAGGTTATCCACCCACAGTTGGATTTGTGAAGAAAAAGAAAAAAGAAAAGTAACAAAACAAAAAAAACATGAAAATAATGTATACAATATATGTACACGCATGACAGACCATCATTTCCATACTATGTATAAAGCAAATATGCAGTTTTGCAGAATAAATATATAGTGCTCGTTAGGTGCTGGCACATATCAGTGCTTCAATATATCGCTTTTAACATTTGAAGACACCGGTATATGTATCTAAAGGTACAATCTAGCAGCTGTAAGTTATCCAACTCGTCAAGGTATGGGAATATTGGCGCGCCTTATATACGCGGCGTAAATAGTAAGCTATCCTGTTCAAAGATGTCATCGGCAAATGTATTTTCATATATGGATGATAATTCCAATTTTAAGTGCAATTTCACTTCTTCTGTTAGAGTACACTCATATAGAATATGGCCCAGCTCTTCCTGAAATGTTTTGGCGCATTCAGTACAGACAGTATTACATGTTGAGACGGGACGTGACCATACTTTAGCTATTGTATTCATGGATGATGCCTAAATGTGTCATCGATTTATCTTGTGGGAGAAAATAATGCCTCTTTCACATGTTGACAGTTTGCAGGGAAATGATCATAACAACACAGACCATTTAGCATCTAAAAAAACACCCGAATAATTCCGAAATGTTTCCTGGGTCAAATAATCGCAATATCACAGACAATTACCACAGCGAAAAACCCCGAACCATTCCGAAATGTCACTAGCAGTACTTTCCCTTCTGGTCCAGGTTGTTGTCCTTTTTGCGATGTTCGCGAATATTACGAAGGAATAAACATACGTAAGGAGAAAAAATTCACGATGTTTTGATATTGTTTTATAGAGTTATGCATAATATATTGATTCCGTATTTTAATTAAGAAATAAATCAACAACCGTGGTTTATTGCGAATAAACAATGATTTGGAGTTAGGATGCGCAGAAAATAACCACGAAGGCCCTCTATTGGACAGACATCAGTGTATTACATGGATAGCCTGCGCGGCATGTTTATGCTGATCCGGGGTCGATACTTCACTCAGAGTCCATAATGTTGGTTTTCTCGTAATTCGGCTTATATGTAATATAATGCACCAGTTCCATGTTGCACAGAGGTCCGAATAAAGAGGTGTGTACAACAGCTCTTTTCTCAAAAATATATATCCTATTATACAACCAAACCGTATGATGTGGTTACTAAGAAGAACCGTCTCGATGAGACATAAGATTAGATGGAAATAGGGACATTAGAACATGAAATACGTAATTTATCTAAAGCTATACTGTTTCCGTACCAAATATTTATTTCAACATATTGACATTAAACACATATCACAGCTTAATACACAACACTGGAAAAGTTTATACAGCATTCATAGATTTGAAGAAAGCATTCGACTTTGTCGATAGAGACTTGTTATTATTTAAACAAACCAATTATGAAACGGATAGACAGCAACATGTAAAACTCATTAAAATCCGTTCTGAAGCATGTTCTGAATAGCATGCATACGACTAAACGATAAACATACAGACTGGTTTCAGTGTTTGAAAGGTGCAAAACAAGGTGAAAATATTTCCCCAAAGATGTTTGCCATTTTCATAAATGACATTGTCTGTGAAATTAACGACCTTAACCTGGGAATTTCAATGGGCGACCGACGTATATGATTACTGTTATACGCATATGACATCGTGTTTACGGCATCCACCGAAATAGACCTAAAATCGATGCTTAATAAACTTACAGAATTGTGTAAGAAATGGCGAGTTCTGATAAATTCCTCGAAATCAAAGTGTATGCATTTCCGTCCACAGCGATACGGGATAACTGAAATTCATTTCATTATTGGACAAAGACTGTTAGGAATGGTCAATTCATATTAGTATCTTTGAGTCATTTTTTATGAACATTTGAAATATTTAGCACATTGTGATGAAATATCAAAAGGTGGAGGGAGGGCTTTAGGCGGAATTATCTCTAAATTTTACAACATGAAAGAGTTTGTGCTTAAGTCTTATGAGAAACTGTATAATAACTGAGTAGTTCCGATCCGCAATTACGGGGCATCCACATGGGGATTTAAACCGTTCAAATGTAAAGACAATATGCAAAATAGGAGCATGTGGTATTATCTATGTGTTCATAGGTGCAACAGCACTGATTGGAGAAACTGGTTGGCTTCCTAGCATATTTAGACCATGGTTATTTATTATATGTTTTTTAGTATAGACTACTGCAGATAAATGATGTCAGATTAATAAAATGCGTTTTTAACCATGACTATATAACATGTGAGAACAACTGGTGTAGTCATTTGAAAACCGTTTTGACAAAGATAGGCTTATTAGATTATTACACAAATACGCTTATTATTAGGATGGATTTAGCCAAGGAAACTATAAAACATCATCGTATCGCTGAATGGTCTACAAGTCTACAACAAACCCAAAAAGTGCATACACATTATTTAAAGATACATTTATTTGTGAACGCTACATTCAACTGAATTTATTTAAAAACGAACGCTCTTTACTAGCCCAACTTAGATGTGGAAATTACCATTAAGGATAGAGACAGGTTGATATATTCTGGAACCAGTACATTCTCGTACCTGTTTATTCTGTAACTGTTCAGAAAGAGAGACAGAAACGCATTTTGTGATTTTATGTGCTTTTTACAGGGGATTACGATCTGACATATTTGAGGGATATTATCAATAAAGGCGATTTTAAACAATTATCACCAGACCAAAGGTTGTGTTACTTATGTCAAATCATGTCAGAAAACTGTCCAAATATAATGTTAAAGCGTATTTCTTTTAACAATAACACATGTTATTGTTAATATAACAATACATTCACAGTACAATTCAGTCTTTCACTCATTCATTCATTCATTCATTTATACATTCATTCATACGTTCGTGTGTTCGTTAGTTCGTCCGTACGTCCGTTCCTCCATTCATTCATTAATGCATTCATTCACTCACTCATTCATTATATTTTGTTTAGTTTGTTTACTTCAATCTTTTTTTTGAGATACTGTATGTTGGGTTTTCTTTACCCTTCGTTTCTGTAAAGAGCTCAAGTCATGCAACCAGTTATTTGAACGATAACCTTTATTACTATTGTCTTGTTTTGCAATTGTTTTACTGTTCTTTTCCAGAAAGGACGTAAATTGCTGTTGTGAAACGAAACACTCCCATTTAACAGTGAACAAACAATTATTGTATATATGATACGAATGACTAGGGTCTTACAATTGAATTCGGGCACGTACTTGGTATGTATTTTATCCTTTGTAATAGGAAACATTATAACGACATGAGCGACTCAGTGCTGTGTACTTTATGTATATATTTATGAGTTTATGAAGTGGAACAGTGACATGTACTCACTGTGTAAATATCTGTGTTCTTAACATTGACATATAGGCCCATGGGGCCGGGTGTTTTCCCATTATTATATGTTGTTATACGTTTGTTTTGTTATACACATGCCACTATAATAAAATACTTACTTACTTACTTGTTGTACACGAAAACAAAAATAAATGTACCGACATTGAAGACTGTCACAAATTATTAACACTTCAATGCTGAATTTTAAAAAAAATAACTTTGTATTTGTGTTAATAGTATGTTTTAGTGCATGTTTATTGTTTTTCCCGTGTACCATAGTTGCTGATTGAGATACTAAAGGTCTTGTTATGTTCTGTTCTGTTCTTTTATATAGCCAATTTAAGTAATACCAAGTCACATGTTGATTTGGGCAGCAGACAGTTAAGAGATACACATCTTTAACCAGATTCGTATGAGTAAAATGCACAGTGATGTAATTACTACTTTGAATTTCAATTTAATTAAGCATCCCTCATTCATAACTCTGAACATAGTTCGACATTGTCGCTCAGGGAAGCTGGGATAGCATGGCGTCTGGTTGACTGATGACATAATTCACTTACTGGCAGTCAAGACAACAACGTCTTCAGTGGAAATGGGGTTGTAACCAGCTACAAATGAGTGTAGTTTTATTGTATTTATCTGTTGTTGTTACAGTTGTTGTTATTATTAGTATCATCGATATTATATTATTCAGACGGAAATTTAAAAAAAAGGAGATTAACGTAAAAATATCGAAACATAATTATTTAAATGAATTGTAACAATTGTGTCAACGGGAGAAAATGCTCAAAAAAAGCAATTCTTCCCCTTTCCGCAATGTTTTCAAAGGCCGCCTGCTTAAAAGATGTCAAAATGTGTATGTTTGTGGGGACATATTTAAGCAATGATTATAATGTAAACGCTTTGTTATGCAACAACCATCTACTCATAAAAAGCTGGTACATAAATAAATCATGTCAACATATAATGACCTATAAAACATAAATCACACTTTAATTGTTCATGTAGTTCATGTAGAATTAGAGACCAGATATGTTTTGTAACTTATAAGCATAAATGCTTTTGATGGTCCTTTTATTTTATGTTTTCCCTATTTTGGAATTGTGTGATTACAGTTAATCACAGCTATTTTACTGTCTTTATGTCTAGAAGACACTGACAGTTTATTTCATTATTTTCTGTTATTAATATTGCGTTGTATGCTCATTATTCATTCTATTTTTAAAACTAAACTATTTACATTATACACATTGTATTCTGCCCCCTTTTTTATATTTAACTAAACTGTTTATTTAGTTCTATATCTTGACTCTTAACTTAGTTTGTCTCCTTTTATTGTATTTATTTTAGTATGGATTATAACATTTTGCATTGAATTTATTGGGAACATACCAGTGTTGGTTTAGTCTTGATTTAAATGCATGCAGTGTTGGTGCCTCGACTACCAGAGATTTGAGATTATTCCAGTCGTTAATAACCCTATGACTGTAGCAATTCTTTCTTATTATTTTTTTTGCTCTAGGTTGATATAGTTTATATGTGTGCCCTCTTGTCTCAACAGTGTTGTAAGTGTTAAGCAGCTTCGCCGATGTTTTGTCTATTTCTTTAGTAGTGTGTATGTCTGTACTAAATCAGTCCTCGTCCTTCTGTATTCAAGAGTTGGTAATCCCAATTCGATTAGTCTTTCCGGGTATGATTTCCCCTTCAAGTTACCGAGAGTCCTGGTTGCTCTTCTTTGTACGTTTTCTTATTACGGATGCGTACTCAATGTGTCGTCGTACTAGAGTTTTATAAAGTTGTAGGAACATTTCCTTGTTCGTTCATTAATGAGAAAGTTCTTACTATAAGTCCCAGATTTCTGTTTGCCAGATTGATGTTTGTGTTTATGTGAGTTTCGAAATTAAGTTTATGATCGAAGGTGACTCCTAAGTCTTTTTTCCTGCTGGACTTTTTGAATTGTGTGTAGTACATTATGTGAATCTTTCATGAAGTAGTATTTCGACGTATTTGGTCCCAGCTGCATTGATTTGCATTTTTTCATGTCATGTTGAATATCATTTGCCTTTTGGTTGCCCACTCACAAGCTGTGAAGATATTTCTCTTGTAGTTGAGCTTTTTGATCCGGAGTATTATTCATGGAGTAAAGTTTTGTATCGTCGGCAAAGAGCTTTACTGTACCGTTTAGAATATCTGGAATGTCGTTTATGAAAATTAGAAATAGGATTGGTCCAAGAACACTGCCTTGGGGAACTCTTCGGTGGGGAACCTTGTCGAATGCCGCCTTAAAGTCCAAGTAGATAATGTCTAGCTTTGTTTTGTGGAGAAATGTTTAAATAATTATTATAATGTCAACTCCGCGTTATGCAACAACCCCATACTCATAAAACGCCGTTACGAAAATGAATCATGTAAATTGGCATATAAAACATAATTACACTCTGGGTTGTATTAACCCTTTCCCTCATACGCCGAATCTGCAGCAGACGACTTTAAACATATTTTGTCAAAACATAGAAAATCTCCATAAATGATTGGATAACCTATGATAAAAAGTTGAAAACATTGTGGCAAAAGGTAAAATTGCACGTTTTGTGCAATTTCTTCTTTTGGCACTATGTTTTCAAAAAGCCGTCTGCTGCAGAGGCGTCTGAAAGCGTCTATGTGAGGGAAAAGGTTACGATTGAAGTACAACCACCTCGGTGTCGGTAAGTCGCCGATTCAATTCCCTGCCGGGGCATACCAAATACTTTCAAAATGGTTGCAATGTTGGTAACGTCTTCTCCTCCTTGGCCCTCAGGAGTGTGGGGTTAGTATCACATGTGCATCGCTCATGTCAGGATAAACGGACCAATAGTAACTGGAAACAGGAAACGTCGTGACATAACTGATGATTTGTTGAAAGCGGCGTATATACCATGCAAATAAACAAACTGGTTATTTCGCAATTCACCCCCTGCTGCTTTAATGTAGCTCCATAAAAAACCTGCGCGTCCGCTAACAATAATTCGGTCCTACATTATTTCCGTATTAGACAAAAAGGGTCTTAACCCGTTCTCACCTGCAGACGCATATTGACGCAATAACAGCAGACGACATTTGAAAACATTGTAGCAAAGGGTGAAATTGCTCATGATGAGCAATTCTTCCTTTGGCTACACTATTTTCAACTTTATTTTACAATTAAGCTATCTTTTATGGAGAATTTTTCAGGTTTTTGTCACTATGTTTTCAAAGTCGTCTGATGCAGAAATGTTGTATGTGGGAAAGGGTCACATTTCCTGAATTATCACCGATTGTAGATAATATTACTGGTGAAATGCGAAATTCATTAAAAGGGCATTTTCAACGGGTTTGTTTGTCTCAGAAGTTTACGATAAACTTCCGGCAAACACTCTGTCCACATGGATCCAACAGCTAGACTGCAGCCACAACCTGCTCGGAGCTATTATAGTAATGTGATTCCTCGATAGCCTGATAAGCCCCAAAGTTGGCAATGTGAACTAAATCATTTTTAGATTTGTTTTCATAAAGCACCGTTCACATAGTGACAGTGTGTTCTGTTGGCGGGCGCGACCAAATTCTATTTATTTTCATGAATGCAAAATAAAGGCATACTGGTCACGACTGCTGTTAGTTCATGAATATATCAATTTTTAATATATTAATTTTATACTAAATTCAGTGCATACCGCTTGCAAGAAGAATGCCACATTTCACAAGTTTTATATTTATACACATATGTTATTAATATCTCATTGTGTAAGGGTACAGTAAGTAATGACGTTGTCAGTAATATGAATTAAGCATACCGTTATGTTCTTTATTATCCATTTGTGTATATATCTAGTACATCGAGTTGCGTTTTGTAATAATTACATAATAAGGAACGAACCCTGCCTAGGTAAATTGTACTTGACGTATCATTGTGACCTAATTAATAACGTTCAACACGCCGGAAGGTATGACTGACATACTCTTTTAAGGTAACTTCACACACAGTAAATAGTATTGACAAGTCCAGCATCTAACAATATCAACTTTCATATCAGCCACCGCCTCTTATATATATTTATCTCATTATCGCATACATAGTAAATAAGTAACTCTACAGCCTGCCAATTGCTGTTAGCACCGATTAACGCAGGGTGAGACTGCGTGAGAAATAGTTTATCATTGATTCAACAAGTCTGCATTAAAAAGTTAACATCTCCCCAAAAAATAAAATATCATTATAAGTTTCTTGACACATCAGTGAAAACTTAAGGCGTGAGTACTCCAATATAAGTATAACAAATCCTTTAAAAATGAATGCGCCGAGAGGTCAACTATGGAAGCTAATTAGCATTCTCGAAGTGGAACGAAGAAGAAGTGTAGTGGCGGATTCACCTGAACCATAGGGTCCGTGCGACGAAACATATTAATTTGTATACTTGTGAGCTCTTGCACTAATGTGATCGTTATAGCGCTCCTATTTTGCGAATACCAGTTTCATAGTATTTACTATGTTTGATATGATCTGTTTACATCTTAACAATAACTACATAAATATAGGCTGCAATTGTTATTTCCTTTCACATTTCCCCTTCTTCTCCTTTCTTCATGCAGCCCCTAGGCCGTCATCACTATAATGGTTTGATTTTAAACCGTGCCCAGCTTATGAATAAGATTTTGAAAGCACAACGATGTCTTGAATTTCTGATTTTTCTTCACTACCTTTATTCTTATTTCTAAGAAGAATGATCTTTGTTAATATTGAGCTGATACTTCCAGCAAGGCTTATACAACCTGAAATATGAATCATGTCAGATATCAGTCTATTCATAATAAATCATATAAACACTATCTTTTAATTCATATGTAATATTTTTAGAGAGTTGGACTGGGGAAGATAATTGGCATTAACATTATTAAACTTAGTTATTATTCTTGTTCTTATGCTTCTTCTTCATCATCATCACCTTCTTCTTCATCATCTTCTTCTTCGTCATCTTCTTCTTTATCATCCCCTTTGTTTTCTTCTGCTGATTCCGCTTGTTATTCATCTTCTTTAGACTCGGATCTATGCCAAAGTATATGTTGGAAGGTAGCCAGCTTCCTGGGAAGACTGATGTGGA
>JAUELF010283119.1:0-10353 GCA_031471495.1 Clinocardium nuttallii | reverse complement strand
TAGAGATTTTCTATTTTTTGACAAAATATGTTCAAAGTCGTCTGCTGCAGAATTGTTGTATGAGGGAAAGGGTTAACCTGATATATATTTGGACATCATTACAGCAGTCAATTTTAACTCTTTCCTACATGCCACAGAATACTTTGAAATTGTTTAGTAAAAAATGGAAAATCTCTTAGTCTATAAATGAAAGTATTATTATTGAGAAGTGTTGAAATCTGTTGCTCATTATGAGCAATTTTCCTTTTGTCAAATTGTTTTAAACATCCTCTGCTGGGGATGAGACAAATTGGGTTTGCAATATTGACTTGGTGGAAAAGTACAAGAAAAAAAATTATGGAGGAAAAAGTAAAATTTCAGTATGTTCATATAGAACAATTAAGTAATCGTTTTCCTGCAATGTTTTTAATTATGTATCAAATTTAACCCTGTCCCACATATAGACGCATTCCGACACCTTCTGCAGCAGACAACTTCAGAAAACATTGTGGCAAAAGGCGAAACTTCTCATGATAAGCAATTTCTCCTTTTGCCACATCTTCAACTTTATTCAATAATTGTTCTTTCATTTACAAAAATGAATGAGTTTCCATAATTTTTACTGTTTTGAAAGAAAATTGTCTGCTGAAGATTGGTTGTATGTGGGAAAGGGTAAAAAATAAAAATCTCTAAGTGCTACCTATACCTTTTCACCTTTATTAAAATTTTTAAAACTATTTGGAAGCAGACGTCTTTTGAAATGTCATTATCACGTAAGCAAGTATTATAGCAAGGCTAAATGTGAAAAGATAATTTCACAGTAGGAGAAGACGACAAACTAGATTCACAGGTTCAGAAATTGCTATGCAATGATGACAAAGCAATATTTAACCAAAAGCAACATACTTTGGCCATGTCAATTATAAGTGTGCCCCATTTTATACCTGAAACTAAAAGGATTATCTGGATAGCAAGAACAGGCCTGGATAGGTAAGAGTAAAAAGATCTTTGCCCAAAAACTTCTTCTGACTCATAAATCCCACCTTTGTGGCCACAATTTAACTTTGTTAGACAATTTAGATATCTTTTATGGAGATTTCCAGGTTTTTGCCACCATTTTTTCAGTCATCTGCTGCAGATGTGCTGTATGCGGGGAAAGGGTTTAGCCTGTACAGCAGACAAATTCTAAAAAATATTGTGAAAAGAACAAATAAGAATCTCCTATATATTGTCTTTATTTAGTTTGATAATTCTTCAAACTTCAGGCAAATGTTAATTAAAACTTGATACCTTTTCCTTGCAGACTCATTCTGATGGATCTGCAGGCGACAACTTTTGAAAATATAATGAGCAATTTCTCCTTTTATCAAATTGCTTTTTAATTTTTTCAAAATTTACACTTTCATTTATTATTATTTTCCATATGTATGCATTGACGTTTCCAACAGACATCTGCTGCAGATTTGTTGAATATGTGAAATGGTTAACCCTTTCCTGCAATTAATATACAACAAATGTGGGGCAGACGACTTTGAAAACATATTTTGTCAAAACATTGAAAATCTCTATAATTGAATGGATAAACTCATAATGACTAAAAGTGGAAAACATTGTGGCAAAAGGAGAAATTGCACGTTTTGTGCAATTTCTTCTTTTGTCACTATGTTTTCAAAAAGCCATCTGCTGCAGATTTGTTGAATATGTGAAATGGTTAACCCTTTCCTGCATACAACGAATCTGGAGCAGACGACTTTGAAAACATATTTTTCCCTCTCATGATCAAACATATTTTTCCCTCTCATGATCAGACTTCCTGTCCATTATGCAAAGTTGACATGTAGTCGATGAGGAACAAAAACGTCTAAACCTTTCCAAGATACAAACAATTTGCAGCAGATGTCTTTGATATGGAAGACCTCTAAAAATTGAAATTGAAAAGAGTTAAAAAACATTGTTACAAAAGGTTAACATCTCACGATGAGCAATAATTGCCACCATGTTTTCAGAGATCATCATTTGCAGATTCGTCAAACTTTCTGTCCTGTCTGTTCTGTGAAAAATTCTCTGCTCCTGTCTGTTCTTGGTTCCTGGTTTTTGGTTAATGATCTTCAGTTCCCCCTCTGCAGTCTGGGACCAGTTGTTTTTTGTCCTCTCGTTACTTTTTACCTGTTTGGTGTCCAATGCCTAATCCTATGTTAAGGGTCAATAAATAAATCGATTTACTGAGATTCAGGTCATTTGGATACCCAGATGGTCGAGAGGTTAGTGTCGGGGATTTGAAAAACCGGGTGTCCCAGGATTTGATCCCCAGACGAGGCATGACGGTCATGGTGAAATGCCAATGGCTTGCCGCACATTCACTAACCTAGTACCGGTTTGTTTACCAAGTTATCATGAATAAGTAAAGTGAATTATTGCCGTGACATAACTGAAATAATGTTGAAAATGGCTTTAAACCCTAATAAAACAAAATAAATAAACTTTCTGGATACCCACAACCTAGTTGTTTAAACAAGCAACAATAGAGATATTGTGAAGAGAACAAACACATCTGTAGCAGACTTTTTTGACCACATCTACGCAAAAATATGAATATAAATTATTGAATTTGGTTGAAAACATTGTGATGAGAAATTGCTTATTATGAGCAATTTCTCATTTTGTCACAATGTTTTCAAAAGGCTAACTGCTGCAGAGGTGTCTGAAAACATCTATATTTGGGAAAGGGGAAATTAATGGTCTCTACAGTGCTCATCTTTGCTTGACAAGGCAGGTGAAATTTTCATTCATAAAAAAAAATAACTGGTTAGTGACGGGACAATGCTAATTGGATTACTATTGGTCACTTTAGGTCACTATAAACACAAAACTGCATGGTCATCATTACTATCACATTGAGCTTATTTGATGTAAAATGGATTTTGTAAACTCATAATTTGTCTGGTGAATGAATTCCTTTAGGTCCTTCTATATTGTGCTAATTAATTGGTAAACCCTTTGCCTTATGCAGATGTTTTTTATGCAACCAATTTTGATGTAATTTTAATATATTGTGGGAAAGGGATACATTGCTCATAAGACTTAAGTAGCAGCTTGTCCTTTTGTAGCAATGTTTGCAACTCGAATCAATGATTATACTTTCACTATATATAGGGAATTTCCTTAATTTCGCCTACAATGTTGTCAAAGTTGTCTGCTGTAGATTCGTTTTATGTTGGAAAAGGTTAACATTTTCCTGACATTAATAATTCATGGCATTGACACAGTTTACCCTTTCCCACAAACAGACATTTTCTGACGTCTCTGCAGAAGACAACTTTTAAAAAACATGGTGGCAATTAATAGAGAATTTGTCATGGCAAATTGTCCGTCGTGTTTGCATGCGTTAACTTTTTCCTTTAATCCACTTCTTCTCCCTATGCTTAACACTTGGCAAATTTGGTTGAAACTTCATAGGAAGCATCCTCTCAATGTCCTCTACTAAATTCATACAATTTGTTTTGATCCATTCAAAATTCTGGTTATGGCAACTGAATGAAAAAAATAGTGAAAACTTTAAAAATCTTTTTCTCCGAAAGTGTCGGGTTGATTTTCAAATAATTTTGTAGAAATGTTCCTTGAGTGAGCCTTGATTGGTTGAAAAGCATGGCCGCCATGGGTCGGGGCTATTTTGCCTTATATTATATAAGTGAAAACTTAAAGAATCTTCTCCGAAAGTGTGCAGCCGATTTTCAAATCATTTTGTAGAAATGTTCATTGGTTGACCCTGAGACATCAGGGAGATATATAGGAATAAATACTCCTTCACCTGTCTGTCACCAGGGAGATAGACTCTTCATCTGTTTGTCACCAGGGAGATAGATAGAGATTAATATTCCTTCTTCTGTCTGTTGCCAGGGAGATAGATAGGGATAAATACTCTTTCATCTGCCTGTTGCCAGGGAGATAGATAGGGATAAATACTACTTCATCTGCCTGTTGCCAGGGAGATAGATAGGGATACATACTCCTACATCTCTCTGTCACCAGGGAGATGGATAGGATAAATACTTGTAACTCCTTCATATGTCTGTCATCAGGGAGATAGATAGGAATAAATACTCCTTCATCTGTCTGTCACCAGGGAGATAGATAGGGAGTCATCATAAATACCCCTTCACCTGTCTGTTGCCAGGGATATAGATAGGGATGAATGCTCCTTCATCTGTCGGTTGCCAGGGAGATAGACTACTTCACGATCTGTCGCCAAGGAGATATATAGGGATAAATACTCCTTCATCTGTCTGTCGTCAGGGAGATAGATAGGGATAAATACTCCTTCATCTGTCTGTTGCCAGGGAGATAAATAGGGATAAATACTCTTTTATCTTTCTGTCGTCAGGGAGATAGCTAGGGATAAATACTCATTCAACTGTCTGTTGTCAGGGAGATAGATAGGGATAAGTTACTCCTTCAACTGCATGTTGCTAGGTAGATTGATAGGGATAAATACTCCTTCATCTGTCTGTCACCAGGGAGAAAGATAGGGATAAATACTTCTTCATCTGTCTGTCACCAGGGAGATATATAGGGATAAATACCCCTTCATCTGTCTGTCACCAGGGAGATATATAAGGATAACTACTCCTTCATCTGTCTGTCACCAGGGAGATAGATAGGGATAAATACCCCTTCAGCTGTCTGTCACCAGGAGATAGGGATAACTACTCCTTCATCTGTCTGTCACCAGGGAGAAAGATAGGGATAAATACTTCTTCATCTGTCTGTCACCAGGGAGATAGATAGGGATAAATACCCCTTCAGCTGTCTGTCACCAGGGAGATAGATAGGGATAAATACTTCTTCATCTGTCTGTCAATCTTGTTGGTGATTTAGTTGTACTTGTAAAGGTACAACCTCAGGTTTGGATGCTTGTGGGTTCCATCCCTGGCAGAGTCATGTTTACAAAAATGGTACTATAGTAGTAGATTTCCCTCTTTGCCGCTCAGGATTGTGGGGTTAGCATTACAACTGACTTTGCTGGTATCTGGATAAATTGACCAGTAGTACTGTTACTTACCCTTGAAAGAATTTGGTATAACTAAAAAATTGTTTAAAGTTACACTAAGCCTCAAACACAGTACAAAAAGTTCATCTGCTTTTCCATTGACCTGTCTGTAACCCTTTGACTTACAGGCATTACATAGGCAATTGTATCACATGATAGTGTTTCTTTGAACTGATATTTCTGTGTTCTTATCAGGCAAATTTTACTCCTTGCATAAGACTATTCAAAACTCTGGATTTTATGCTTTTGCCTCAGATATTCTAAAGTATTGCAAATTACTCAAACAGTATCATAAGAGGTTAAGGTTACAATAAAGGGTTAATGGCTCATAATTGCTATAAGATTACTGCTGAAAACTGCTTTAAACCACTTACATTTATACCCTTGAAAAAACAGCATAAACATAGTTACCGACTTATTGAAACTGAAACAATGCTGAAAACGGTGTAAAACCCCGAAAAGAGGTGCAAAATGTGCCTGTTTGTGGGATAGGGTGAACGATAGACTACAGAAGAACCCTTAACCCTTTCCCTCATATAAACACTAAAACGTTAATACGTTAAGTTTAGACACCTGCATAGTAAAAATTAATGACTTTAATAAATATTTTTATTTTGACGTTACTGAATGTCATGTGGTAATCAACTTTTAACTCTCTGTGAAAGTGTTTTCAATCCATATGAATTTAACCCTTTCCCTCATACAACAATTCTGCAGCAGATGACTTTGATTGTATTTTGTCAAAACATAGAAAATCTCCTAATTGAATGGATAACCTATGACAAAAAGTGGGAAATATCGTGGCAAAAGGAGAAATTGCAAGTTTTGTGCAATTTCTTCTTTTGTCACTTTGTTTTCAAAAAGCTGTCTGCTGCAAGATGTCAGAAAGCGTCTATATGAGGGAAAGGGTTAAAAAAAGGTTTAACCCTTTCCCACATTGACAATTCTGCAGCAGACAACTTTTAGAACGGGCTTTTAGAACATGGTTATTGAAAATCTCTATAAAAGAAAGTAAGATTATAGCATGGAGTTTAAAAAAATTGTTGCAAATTGAGAAATTGCTTGTTTATATTATATTCAGCTTCTCTACATTTGTCACAATGTTTTCAAAAGTCGTCTGCTGCAGATGAGGTAAAAAGCATTTCTAAGTTGGATTATATCATATATAGGACCATTGTTTGACTTGCCAACAGTGCTTAATTATATATAATAATATTTAACTTTGATATTAAACTAAATCCAAAACTTAAACCTTAACCTCTTATGGACGCTTTTTGATGCCTCTGCAGCAGACGGCTTTTTGAAAACAAAATGACAAGAGAAGAATTTGCTCAAAACAAGCAATTTCTCCTTTTACCACAATCTTTTCAACTTTTAGTCATAGATAATCCATTCAAATATATTATAGAGATTTTCTATTTTTTTGACAAAATTTGTTCAAAGTCGTCTGCTTTAGAATTATCGTATGAGGGAAAGGGTTAAACGTTTGAACAGATTGAATAATAAATGACTGTTTAATTACTTAATCCTTTCCCATCTATGGATCCATCTGCAGCAGATGATATTGGAAAACATTTTAGCAAAAGAATAATTTTCTCATAATTGCAACAATGTAATCAACTCTATTCTGATAATGCTTAATTTAAGGCAAAAATGAATTAATAGACCCATACTGATCCTTGATGCAGACAATCTGTTTATTTATCTGCATTTTCTTTTTTCATTTTGCAAATGGACAATTTACCAGCAATTTATTAGTGGGTGGCTTTCAATAATTCCTGAAGGAGCGTTGGAAACCATTAAGGCAAGGCTCATTCATAAATCCTATATTCAGATTAGACAACTCAAAAAACATCTAGACAAAACAATACATTATAATTGTTGAATTACAGTTGAAAACATATTAGTAGTAAATGGACACATAATTGCTTATGGTTAGCAGTTTTTTCTTTTTCAACAGTATTTAAACATTAAATTTGCTCCTGCTTTTGGGTAAGGTTTAACCCTTTCTCACATTCATCAAGTCTGCAGCAGAAGACTTTGAAAACATTTTGTCAAACAATTGAAAAACCTCTATACCCGAAAGGATAATACATTGTTTAAAGTTGAACACATTTTAGGAAAGGTGAAATTGCAGAGGTGTCAGAAAGCACCTATATGAGGGGAAGTTTTGATTAACTTGACATTGACCTCGTTTACGTACATATCAGGTGTGCCTTAATCCTTTCCTATATATAGATCGTCTTCAGCAGACGACTTTTGGATGGTGGCAAAAATTTAAAAAAAAAATGCTCATCTCAAGCGATTTCTTCAGTTGCCACATTATATTCAACTAATTTCAATATATATATATTATACATCCTTTTGGAGAGAATAATTTTTATTCATATTTGAGCTAGTATATGTTTTCAAAGTCTTTAGATTTGTTGAGAAAGGGTTAAAATCAATGATTTACCTGTTCAGATGAAAATTCAGAAATTATTATTTTTATATTGGAGTTTAGATTTTAACATGGTAGGAAAAGGAGCATTTGCATTAGTTTCACCTTTTTTCTGAGAAACCTACTGCTGGCCTGTTTCATGGTTTGGTTTTAATGTAAAACTAAAACGTTGTTGCTTAGACATCTTTTATCTTAATAATCATAAGATTATATCCTGTAGTTTCTCAATGGCCTCCCTTACCATATTTTTCTAGACATATTGATTTTTTCCTGACTATGTACATAGATAAAATGAGCTCTGCTGGCTGGGGAGCATCATCGGGAAATAGGAAATTACTGGGAGGGGTTAAAATTCAGTACCACGAGTCCTAGTTTTTTATGGGACGCCATTATTATGTGAGTATATAATATTATGACATTAATGTGAATATTTGATTTTATCTCTTTGAAAATACATATTTTTCTGTACCATTGAAGATGTAAAGACGTGTCACTCTCTAGTAAAAACGTAATTAACCCTTCCTCCATACAGAATCATCATTTGATGCTCCTGCCGTAGACAACTTTTACCATACCGGCTATATTTTCAACTCTGTTCAATAATCTTTTTATAAGTAATTAAGTAAGTAAGTAAACATTTTATTAAAGTGACATGTGTAAATGTGACATCGATGATACACAGTTATAAAATAATTAAACAAAACACCCGGCTCAATGGCCCTATAATGAAGTCATATATACAAATTAGTAAGTAATACAATTTTCACATGAAATTATTTTGGCATTCCTTAAACATCATCAATGAATAAATAATAAATGTCAAACAGTTGCTTCACTCGCGGCAATTCGGTCATGGTGGAGTGCTCTTGGGCAAGGCACATTTTCTAGCCTAGTACTGGTTTGTTCACCCAGGGATCATGAATAATTAAATTTAAATGCGCGCTAAATGACCTTAGCTGTCGATGCGCCGTAAAACATTATATACATATATATATATTCAAACAGTTGCTTAATATTATATGGATTGGAATGGAACTAGTTATATAATGCATTTCTTTTTTATTTTTGCTACTTTTCTTGGAACGTTTCTTATAAGATATATAATAAGTTGATCCGCATCACTCAATACATTAAACTGTATATTGAAAACGTCTGCTCTAATAATAATGCTCTAAATTGAAGATAAAAGACATTCTTTAACCCTTTCCCTCATATAGACGCTTACTGACGCCTCTGCAGCAGACGCCTTTTTTGAAAACATAGTGACAAAAGAAGAAATTGCAAATTTTTGAAAACGTGCAATTTCTCCTTTTGACACAATGTTTTCAACTTTAAGTCATAGGTTACCCATTCAATTATAGAGATTTTCTATGTCTTGACAAAATATGTTCAAAGTCGTCTGCTGCAGAATTGTCATATGAGGAAAGGGTTAACTCAGTGTACATTTTACAATGAGTTAAAGAATGCCTTTCATCTTTAATTAGTAGTTGAATACAAAATGTACCATGATACAGAGATTTTCCATAATTCTGCATTTAGTGTCCAAAGTCTTTTGCTGCAGGTCTTTTTGTATGTAGAAGAAAGACACTCATTAAACCTTTCCGACATACCTAAGCTTTGACGTGTCAACAAAACCAGCAATCTCTCCTTTTCCCAAAATGTTTTCAACTTTATTCAATATTTGTTCATTCATTCATAAAGAGTTTTCATGTTGCCTTGATGTTTTCAAAGTTGTTTGCTGTATGTGGGAAAGGGTTAACCCTGCTGATATTATGATATGTGTTTTAATCTTTTCCCTCATATAGACGCTTTCTGAAGCTTCTGCAGCAGACTGCTCTTTGAAAACATAGTGACAAAAGAAGAAATTGCTCAACATACACTTTTAGTCATAGGTTAATCATTCAATTATGGAGATTTTCCATTCTTTGACAAAATATGTTCAAAGTCTAAATCTGCTGCAGAATTGTCGTATGAGGGAAATGTTTAAGTCCTCTTCTAAGAAGAACATTTTGCAATATCTGGGAGACTCAAAATTTACCTTCGATAAAGATTTTAACCCTTTCCCTCATACGACAATTCTGCAGCAGACGACTTTATACATATTTTGTCAAAACATAGAAAATCTCCATAATTGAATGGATAACCAGTGAGTGAGTATGACAAAAAGTGGAAAACATTGTGGCATTTTAAAGGAGAAATTGCTTGTTTTGTGCAATTTCCTATTTTTCACTATGTTCTTAAAAAGCCGTCTTCTGCAGAGGTGTCAGAAAGCATCTATCAGGGAAAGCGTTTAAATGAAAGTACAATAACTGAATAGAGTTGAAAACATGGTAACAAAACGAGAAATTGCCCGTTTTCAGCATCTATTTAATAAGGGGAATGAATGGTTAACAAGTATTGTAAGGCAACAAGGAAACTATTTATGTTAACTTTGGTCATTTAGTTCAATACATTCAATCATTTGTTTTACACAATTTCTGACACCCCTGCAGCAGACGACTTTTTGAAAACATTGTGACAAAAGAAATTTCTCCTTTTGAGACTTTATTTTCAACTGACTGTTCAATATTTAAACTTTCATTTATAGAGATTTTAGAAATATTTGCCTAGATGCCCGTGATGTTTTCAAAGTGGTCTGCTGCACATTTGCTGTATGTGTGAAAGGGTTAACCCTTTCCCTCATACGACATTTCTGCAGCAGACGACTTTGAACATATTTTAATTGTCAAAACATAGAAAATCTCAATAATTGAATGGATAACCTATGACAGAAAGTGGAAAACATTGTGGCAAGAGGAGAAATTGCAAGTGTTGTGCAATTTCTTTTGTCACTATGTTTTCAAAAAGCCGTCTGCTGCCGCGGCGTCAGAAAGCGACTCCATTGTAT
>JAUELF010283118.1:0-19292 GCA_031471495.1 Clinocardium nuttallii | reverse complement strand
TGGTTGTTCTAAGAGCGGATTTGGTAAACCCCAAAACAATGTTACTTTTTGATAGATAAATAAACGATGTTCTCTTTCAATGGTTGTTCTAATAGTTTTGTTTACACCAACAAGTGTTATATTACACATTCTCTTTCAAAGGTATTTTGTAAAGCCCTAAAAGTGATTGTTCTAACAGAGAAGTTGCTTAACCCCATAAAGTGTTACTATTCGATCGACTAATCCGTGAAGATTTTCTTCAATGATTGTTTTAAGATCGGATTTAGTTAACCCCAACAAGTGTTACTATTCGATCGACTAATCTGTGAATTTAGTAAACCCTAAAAAGCATTTCTGCGTTCGAGTAGTTTGATGTTTCATGCCACTTTCAACAATAGTTCAGTTATTTCACGGCGTTTTCCTGGGCTAAGTTGTCAGTTCTTCTGGTATATATATACTAGCGTGTCAGTCGCCATGTTAACTTAATAATCCAGAGCGTCGAAAGAGGAACAGCATTACTACATTGTTTTTAGTCTTTGGTATGACCCGATCGGGGATCTAACTCTCATCTCAGACGATCTACCACTACACCACTGGTGATTTGATTCAGCACATGTCGAAACAAACTTTTACTTATTCTCGTCCTTATGACCCGAAACCTTTAAGTCGTTTAACCCTTTCCCTTTTACGACCTCATACGACAATTTTACAGCAGACGACTTTGAACATATTTTGTCAAAAAATAGAAAATCTCTTTAATTGAATGGATAACCCATGACTAAAAGCGAAAAACATTCAGTCAAAAGGAGAAATTGCTCGTTTTTGAACAATTACTTCTTTCGTCACTATGTTTTCAAAAAGCCGTATGTTGCAGAGGCGTCATAAAGCGTCTATATGAGGGAAATGGGGATACAACAATGTAACATGTTATTTTGGTTTAACTCTTTCCCTCATATAAACACTTTCTTGCGTCTCTGTAGCAGACGATCTCTGCGATATTTTGTTTAAAGTCGTCTGTTGCATATTCGTTAATTATGGGACAAGGTTATGTTATGCGATATTTTTTACGAATATTTGCATGTTTATTTCGCAGTAACAGGACAATGAAATACTGGGTATATCTGAATGTATACCCAACACGGTGATATGTGTTAACCTAACCGTGTTTCGCTGCGAACGTCACACAATGAACTAACTATGTGATAGGCTCACGGGTCGTTCAGACAAACTGAAGGTACTAACGAACACCTAACATTTAGCCGTGTTGGGTAAATCTAAATGCATCCTTCTTTTTTTATCTTGTTCTACGTACATTTGGTAATTGAATAGAGACATAAGCCATCGATTACCGGGTGAAGGCTTGACATTAACCCTTTCCCACGTGTAGACGTATTCCGATGCATTTGCAGCAGACGACTTGAAAACATTGTTAAAAAAAAGGTGAAATTTCCCTTTCATCTTCATTTAACCCTTTCCCCCATACAACAATTCTGCAGCAGACGACTTCGAACAAATTTTGTCAAAAAATAGAAAAATCTCTATAATTTAATGGATAACCCCACCTATGACTAAAAGTGGAAAACATTGTGTCAAAAGGAGAAATTGCACGTTTTGTGCAATTTCTTCTTTTGTCACGATGTTTTCAAAAAGCCGTCTGCTGCAGAGGCGTCAGAAAGCGTTTATATGAGGGAAAGGGTTATTCAAATTAGGCATTCAAAGTCTGAACATGCAGAAGGCTTAGCAATCTAACTAAAGTACACGATCTTTCCATAAATGCGTAGCTTTTGTAGGAGATGATTTTAATGAGATTGAAGGCTAAGTGAATGATAGGAAATTTCATGTTTTACCTGAGAGATTTATTTATTTCCTCCAAGTTTCAATCAAAAATATATTGTTCAATGTTGCAATAATTAAATCGGCAAATAGTTTTGGCAGTTGGGAAATCAATTTGATTGTTCAAAATTGGCTGCCAGGACAAAGTCACGAGATAGCCTGAGAATAATAACATCACACACTTAGGATATTCACAAAGTAAGAATGCTCCACGATACATATTACATGTAAAATTACACCGGCAATAGGAAATTGGTCACTGATCCAAACCAAAAGTTCCTAGACCGGGACCCTAGGTCCACTGCTAATTTCGAAGACTGCATTCGGGGAAATAATTGTTGTTCAGATTGCAGAGATTTACAAATTAATTTCTGATTTAGATGTTTTAATGATTTTGTCCGATCTTAAATTAATCGTAATTTTTTTCATTGTAGAGATTACCCTTTCCCGTTTACAGACTTTTAGACTTATTTTTTTAAATTATTGTGAGCTATTTTTACTTTTGCCACAATGTTTTTATTTCAATGATTGACATTTGTTATATTTTTACCTCTAGATGTTAATAAAAAACATAGATCTGCTGGAGATGAGCCTGCATGTTAGAAAGAGTTTGTAAGAAAGATATTGTGGTAAAAAGACCTTCTTACACCTTATTTAAACCCTTTCCATCATATAGACGCTTTCTGACGCCTCTGCAGCAGACGGCTTTTTGAAAACACAGAGACAAAAGAAGAAATTGCTCAAAACGAGCAATTTCTCCTTTTGCCACAATGTTTTCCACTATTGGTCAAAGGTTATCCATTCAATTATAGAGATTTTCTATTTTTTGACAAAATGTGTTTAAAGTCGTCTGCTGCAGAATTGTTGTATGAGGGAAAGGGGTTTATTACTCTGATTTACACTAAATTTCAGATGCAGTATGACTGCCAAACTGATTATGTATCGAAAGTAACAAAAATAATTGAATAACCGACAACATGACATCCAAGGACGGTGATCACATTCTGGGAGATGACAAGAATGATCAAGATGAAGTTGAACTTCGGTTATATTCCTCTAAATCAGAGAACTGTTCCACCTCACACAACTTGAACGACGCTGGAGAGATGGAAGGCATGGATAGATCACATGGTGTTCGTAGAAGTCAGTCCTTGGGTTCATACCGGAACAAAACTGAACATGTAGGTGTTTGTGACGCGCCCTCCTTTGCAAGTTTGGCAGGGTGACCCCTCTAACCCTTTCCCACATACAGCAAATCTGCAGCAGACAACTTTGAAAACAAACCTTAACAAAATTGGAAACTCCGTTTAAATGAAAATGCAATAATTGAAATGTGAAAAAAAGGAGAAATTGCTTGATTTGAGCAATTAATTCTTTTGTTGACATGTTTTCAAAAAGCTGTGCTGCAGAGGCATAGAAAGTGTCTTTATGAGGGAAAGGTTTGAAGCTGCTGGTCTGATTCATAACGGTTAGGATTGTACAAATGCCTGACACCCACACACTTTTCTGGGGACCAGCCCCAATGTTATCTTGTATACAGTGGTAACTTTATCATCCTAATTGATAGAAAAACTTTGGTTTTCTGTTAAACACATCAATTATTGAAGAATAGTCTCAAACAAGCTGTGTCAGCTTAAAACAACACTCAACAATTAAGTGGATGTGATATTACACTTATTGTCTGCAATGAAACCATCTCGGAGTTGAAATAATATACCTTTCCCACATACAATAAATCTGAGCAGACGACGTTGATAATATCTAGGCAAAAACACTGAAATCTTGATAATATCTAGGCAAAAACACTGAAATCTCTCTTAATGAAGGTTAATTTCTGAAAAAAAGTTATAAACAGAGGACCAAAAGGAAAGAGGAATTTGTCCTTTTGCCACTGTTTTCAAAATTCGTCTGCTACAGAATGTGTTTGAATGCATCTATAAGTGGGAATGGGTTAAAAACCATGCAGGTTTGGTTATTATACAATTGAATATGTTACAGACAAAGGAGAAAACATTTTTCTCAACAAACAATCAAATTACAGACTGTCAATACCTTTCTCCTGAAGCTTCCATATATACATGAATGACTGAATAATATGATTAGAGGAGATTATGATCAGTTTTGACAAAAAGCCAACCAATATGCATGTATAATGAAGTAGATAGTGTTGATAAAAGCATATTGTTTCAGCAGATTTTGTAGTGACACAGCTGCCAAACGTTTTTCTAATCATGAAGCTAAGAAGATCCTCCTGTCTTTTCATTTTTGTTTTTGCTCCAGAAAAAAGTGTTGAAGATAAAATGCTAGGTGCCATTTTATTTCTTGATGATAAAAATGTTGAATTGTAAACACGTTCATTTATCATTTCAGGTTACAGAAGCTGGTAAAGACAAGCTACCTGATTGGCTGATCTTCAATGCACTGAAAGCTGAACTCCGTGGCATTGCTGGTCCACAGGACAAAGGTCAGGTGTACCTTAAGGTCATCGCTATTGGTGACGACAACTCAAAATCAGATGACGTCTTCTCCATTGAAGTCCTAGATGAAACCTATGGGTCAAGTGGATTGCCAAAACAGGTTGACGAAAATGCCCCAAAACATGTACTTTGTAAAAGGGAAGAACCACAGACCACTGTAACTGTGATTGTTGATTGTGATCTTGACCTTATGAAAGCCTGCGATAAAATGAAACTGGTGGATAACCTTGTTGGACACCTAAACCTTGGGCCAGAAATGATCCAGTTGATGCCAGTTGGGAACAAACCCATGTTTGATAGCAATGCTCTTGTGGCTGGTCCAGGCAATACCAAGCTACCCAAGTTTGTTGGAGGACTATTATCGTGGACTGTGGGTTGTGGACAGGTAGAAAATGATCATTTGCCAGTCATCCAGCTGGTTGAAACATCAGCCAAAGACGGTGCAATGAGTGCAGCTCTTGGACAGGATATCATAGGCTGGCATGTAACCAACACAATGTTCCAGAAAAAACATAGAAAGAGGCGTCAGGCTTCAACAGCAACACCTACAATAACACTTGCTCCACCTACTAAAGCAACAGATGTTATGGAATCAAGCGAAGTGATCAAGCCTACATCATCAGTAACAATTATGGCTACATCAACAGTTGATGTAAAGCCCACTAGCATGGTTGAGAAACCAACAGATATGTCAACATCTAGTGTAATATCCCCTTCACAAACTATAAAGATGACAAAGACAATGACACCTGAGGCCACCACCATGCTACCTTCTAAGACCTTCACAATGACATCTGAAACAGTGACTAAAACAGAAGTAGTGCCAACTGCAACTGAAACGACCACAAGTTCAACTACAACAACTACTACAACCACCAGCACTACAACAAAGCCAATAACAACACCAAAGGTCACTATGGCAAAGACCATGCCTACTTCCCCCAGCACCACCACACAAAAGCCTGTGGTTGTGGTCACCCCAGAACCCATGTGTCCTATTCGAAGTTCGCAGACTAAAAAGCCTTACATCCGTAATCCTTTGAGAAATTTTACTCTGACAGCAGGTGTGATAAAGAAATTAAAAATTCCAGAGAATACCTTTTTTGACTGTATGGATGGAGATACTAGTCACCTCTTGCTCCAGATAACAAAGCCCAATGGAGATGCCCTTCCTTCTGGATTCTGGCTGCAACTGCACCAAAGAGCCCTCAAGCCCTACCAAATCCTCGTAAACCCGCTCAATGCTGATGTTGGAAGTTATGATTTCATGATAAAAGCAGAAAATTTTGATCAGAAAACAAACTTTCACAAGTTTAATGTTGAAGTTAAATCTGGGAGTAAGGCTGAAGTTCTTCCTAACCATGAACTGAGTATGACAATAGACACTGACTATGATAAGTTTATGTCCAGCTTAAATAAGAGATTAGAGCTTTCTAGTAAGATAGCTAGCGTGTTTGGAGACAGAAACTCCAATTCAATGACGGTGACTAAACTAGAGAGGGGATCCGTTATCTATGCATGGTCCAATAACTCACAATCAGGCGGTGACTGTAATGTGGAGGCTATTGGCAAGATATTCGATAAAATTGTTACAAAGGATGGACAAATCACACCAGAGGCTCAGATGCAATTAAAACCATACAAATTATCATCTGTTGTAACTGCTCCACTCGGTTCTTGTGAAAATAACCCAAATTTTCCTGTCAGGGCTGCTAATCCAGGTAAAACAACCCAAGCCCCTCAAACTACAATGAAAATGACAAAAGCCTCAACTGATAAGCCAACAGAACAGCCAACTATAAAATATACAGAGGGTGTGGAATCAACAACAAACAAGAAGATGACAGATTCTTCAACAGCAAATGTGGCAGCAGCAGGAGCTGGCATTGGAGGAAGCGACATCTGGATTACAACTGTCGTACCCGCTATCGTTGTTGTAATTGTTTTAATCGTAGCTCTTATCATCGCTTGTTGTCTGTACAGGAAAAAACGAAAGGGCAAAATGAAGCTGAGGGAAAAGAGTTCATTTGGTACAGGAAAGGGAGTACCTGTTATATTTGCTGACGAGTTAGATGAAAAGCCAAACGACTCAACACGACCTCTAATAATGGATGAAGAAAGGCCGCCAATGCCTCCACCGGAATATCAGAGAGCATCTAGTGAAACAAGTGGTAATTCAAACTCTACACAACCCATAGGAGATAAAGACATAGAGGAGATAGAATTAGATACAGACGTTAATTCTCCCCTGTATTCTCCCCCACCTCCTGTGACTGCTTCTAATAATAGCAAACCCCCACATGTAAACTCATCAAGGGGTCCACCACCTTATGTGCCTCCTTAATCATAACATTGAAGAGTTCAGTTTTAGTATAACATGTGAATTGAGTTTGTGTTATTTCGTTTGAATTGTGTTGAACTTTATATAAAGGGGAGTAAATCAGGTCTTACCAATGAAATAATTTGTAATATTTCCAACAAGTCCATAGTTTTAGATCTTAAATGTATCACCTCAACTAGTATTAAAAATGAGGCTAGGTTGGGAAGAAACTTTATTTGAGCTATGTTCTAGGAAAACCAACCTTAGCACATTTACAAACTGAGTAGTCTAAAGATCTGCCTCCTCATTCATGCTTTCTAATACAAATGCAGTGTTTGTCAGATTGTCTTGAAACATTATACAACTGATTGGCGAACACTGCAGATCCAGTGCAGCTGACCCGAATGATCTGGTTCTACCCTTTTTGCAAATGCCTGAAGGTTGGTTTATCTGGGGCACAACTCTCCTTTCTTCAATTTTGCATAAATGCAGTTATAGAAATGGACTTCTATATATTTTTTCTTGAAAAACACGCCTGTGTTGCAGACACTCTTTGAAAAAATTTGGCATGCGTTTATTGCACTTAGTGATGTTTTTAAGGGATGATATGTTGGTACCATGTGCATTGCAACAAATAGTGACGTCAAAGTTGACGAAGTTGATGTTAACAAAGACCTGAATACATAAGACATTATTCAGTGGGCATATAGTAGAGCTGACCAATTCTGTCTTTGGTCAAAAACTGCTTTGCTTATGTATTGGTTTGAATATCATTTATTAAATAATGATAACTTGAAAGTTTAATGCAGAAAAGGCATTTATGTTAAAAGGTTGTGTGGGCATTGAGCATCAAATTGCAAAAGGGGTAAGATGAATGAGCCCCTCCGTTCTAGAAGGTACACATTGGTATTTCTATGTAGGTTTAGATCAGCCAGTACATTCTGCTCCATCTCAACAGAGCCTACACTAGTTAACATAGGCTTCTAACAACCTTATGTAAGTTATATTTATAGATATTGATGTGACTTTCCAGATGCACAAGTTAATCTGTTTCTATAAAATAATTCACAAAAGCCAACATGTCCATTTTAACATGGATGGGCTCAAATATATAACCTGCTAAAATGTTCATATATTTCATGTTTAAGGTGGATATGAGGATGAACAATATATACACTGCTTAAATTTCATCTAAGGAGAGTAACTCCAATAGAAGTACAGTCATATGTGATGCTAGAGTTACAGTTCCTTGTTGTAAATATGGACACATCTGCTCTTGCCATTTTGGTCCATTTTCCCTGGCGAAAGACATTGTTAATATTTCAACCAAGCTTAACGGTGTTGGTTTAGTTCATATGGAAACCAGCAATACAGGGTTGGTAAAGTTTTATTTTCCATCCTCAACTAAAAATATAACTTGAGGATTGTTTGTGCTATGTACATAATTCTGTTTGTTGTTGATGATATATTTTGTTCTACAAATAATGCTTAACAAGTACCAAAGACTGATTGGTTGTATGTTCATTTATATAACTAAGTGTAAGGGTTGACCAATAACGCATGAAGCTATTTTTAACCCTTTTCCACAAAGAACAAAACTGCAGCAGACGACTTTGAAAACATGCAGTCAAAGTTATGGAATATCTTTTTAAAAACAATTAATGTTTTGAACGAGTTGAAAACAATATGGCAAAAATAAATTGCTGGTAATGAGCAATTTCTTCTTTTGCCACACTATTTTTAAATGCCAACTATTGCAGATATCCATATGTGGGAAAATTAGCCCTTTCCCTGATTTGATTTAGCATCCTCTGATTACACCATAGAAGAAAAGTGTAATATCTGGGAACGTTTGTAGTATCAAACTTATACTAGAAATATTGTGGCAAAAGGAGGGGTGTATACTGCAAAGTTGTATGAATAAGTCTACTGCAGAGGCATCAGCAAAATAGTCCGGGATAGGATTAATAAAAATATTTTTTTTTAACCCTTTTTCACATACAACATATTTGCAGCAGACGACATCAAAAACATATTGGCTAAAACAAACAAAATCTCAATAAATAAGCGTTTAATTATTAAGATAGAGTTGAAAACATTTTGGCAAAAACAAACAAAATCTCAATAAATAAGCGTTTAATTATTAAGATAGAGTTGAAAACATTGTGGCAAAAAGGGAATTACTCATCATGAGCAACTTCTCCTTTTGTCACTATGTTTTCAAAAGCTGTCTGCTGCGGAGGCGTCAGAAAGCGCCTATAGCTGGGAAAAGGATAACAGTTAAATGTTACGGCCTTAGAATAAGATGTGAAATGGTATTTCAATAAAGTTGTGTTGTTATTCAATGTCTTATATCAAATGAAAGTTAGTGATTTTTCTCATCAAATGAAAGTTAGTGAATATTTTATTTCTTAAACAGATCATGTGTTTAATTCTGCAAATATATATTGTTTGCAAATTTAGTTTTAAAATTTAAGGTTTTTGCTTTATTACGGTCTTTTAGTTCTGTTAGTGCAAGCTTTGAATAGAGTTGTGAAATTTTAAGGAAAAAATATTTAACCCTTTCTATTTATGTTCCAAAGCAGGAATCCGCTGTGGTTAGCGTTGGGGATTTCGAAACATTCATTATGTTCCAATGCAGTCATAACATCAATTACATGTGACGACTTCAATACTTTTTACCCAGATTGGAATAAATTGTAGGCAAGGAAAAAATGCTGGTTTTTAGCACGGCAATTTCTCCTTTTCCCATAATGTTTTGAAAAAGATCTCCTGTAGAGGTATTTAATGTGATTCTGTATACTGGAAAGGGTTTTAAAGTTAAGGTTGTGCCAGTTCTAATAAAATGATATTAACCATTGGATTGTTGTCATGTTTGTGGATTAGAGTTGTGTTGTTGTTTTTGTGTCTTTTGAGGAGATGCAAGGAGACAACTATGATCACTCCTCTGTTGTTTGACATATAGGCAAAACATGCAAGTCTTCAAACACTCTTGTCTTCCTTTCAACACATTGTTTCCCTGATTTAGTTGACTTTTGAAAACAGTGTGGGAAATAGAGGAGTTTTCTTCTCTTCCCGCAATATTTTCAAATCTGTATCAATAATATAAAACTTAGAACTTATCATTTTGAAAAACATTGTGTAAGAAGATGCAAATGCTTAAAACAAACAATTTCTACTTTATCCACAATGTTTTTATCTCTTTATAAAAGCTTCCTAAAAATGGCCATGTTTTTCCGGAGACATTCTCAAAGATGATGACTTTAAATATATGGATAAACTGTACAGGTTTGCATTTGTGAACAGTGTAGGTTCAGTTCACCTTGTCCAACTACTTAACCTTACCAGGAGGTACCCAAGTTGAGTTATCTCACAAGAAATATATGATCAGTGGAGGTCTGGATTCCTCGTGTCCACATAAGTCAACTTGTACCTTTTTCCATGGACAGACGCTCATCATATTTGGTAAATACTTAGCTAGTGCTTACCTTCAATCGCTGTTGGAAAAACAACCAATGGTTTCAATGTGTTGTGAAAAATGAAACTTCTAATTTACAATCTTGTTTTTGATGAAGTTATTGTGTTTTATAATAGTATATTCCATTTATATACTAAATATGTTAATGTCTATCTTGTTTAATGTTTATGCAGCTAGTAACAAGCTATATATTTGTATATAATGCAAAAATGATTGAATTAATGCAAGTTTTGGTATCTATTTTACCAATTCCCTCTTTAGTCAGATGGAAAAAAATACAGACTAGTTCACAAAGTTAGAAATATTGTTGAAATAAATAATGTCTACTTGAGTTTCTTCTTTTTTTCCAGCAATTTTAAATGATCATTTTTGTTTGTACCTCCTTGACTTTTGTACTTCATTTTACCTTCAAAGGGAATATATCTCCATCTGCAACAGACATGTGTTTTGAATATATTGTGAGAATTGGAATGAAACTTCATTTGGAACAGTTTCTCCTTTCCCCCAATTTCTGCTTAACTTAAGATCAGAATTGACTTTCAATTTTCAAGATACATGTATATATACAGTCCTTTGATGTTTTCATAGCAGAAAACTCTAAAACTAAAACAGTGTAATGAATTAACCCTTTCCCCTATATGACAATTCTGCAGCAGACAACTTTGAACATATTTTGTCAAAAAATAGAAAATCTTTAATTGAATGGATAACCAACCTATGAGTAAAAGTGGAAAACATTGTGGTAAAAGGAGAAATTGCTCATTTTAAGCAATTTCTTCTTTTGTCGCTATGTTTTTAAAATGCCATCTGCTGCAGTGGCGTAATATATGAGAGAAAGGGTTAACAGAATTCAAAATTTTGAGCAATTTTTCAATTTGCCACAATGTTTTCAAAAGTCATTTGCAAATGTTTATGAAAATCGTATACATGTACTTATTGATATTGTTTTGGGTGTCTTTGTATATCTGTTGATGGTAAATGAGAAAACTATCATTATGTTGTATATTCAGTAATGGTCAGATTTAATATCTGTGTAAGATGTGCAAGTGTGTTCAAATATGTATGATGGAGCAAATTAAGCAATGAGGTTCTTTGATAGCTAAATCGTTCCCAGAGACAGATGCCCTTTGACAACATTGTTGGGGACAATTAGAACAAGTCTAAATATCCACAACTCAGTTTAGAGTTTTTTGCTTTAAAAATATACAAGTAGAGAACTGTAATATTTGGAAAATAAAAACATTGATTCTGAATCAAATAAATTCATTATTGAAAGAGGAGAAATTAATCAATATGTTTCTGCTGTAGAGGTACATGTATCTGAGAAATTTTAAGTCCTGGGACCTTGTTTGATTGACCAAGCTCTTATCACTATATATACCTTTTACTGACCAGTATGAATGCTATTTGATTTCTTAATGCTGAATAGGTTTAACTGCAATTTAACCCTTTCCCACATGCAACAAGTCTGCAGGAGATGTCATTAAATAAAAAATACCCTAAAAAAGGGGAAACCTCTTTCAATTAAAGCATCAATTTATTAAAAGAGTTGAAAACATTATGGCAAATGGAGAAATGGATCATTATGATCCCTTTCTCCATTTACCAAAATGTTTTCAAAAGTCATCTTGTTCAGAAGAACCTTATATGGGAAATGGTTAATACGACATGACACGCAGTTCTTCTTATTTAGATTTGATGGAACATTATTAACTATCATGTATAAATATAAACATTTTTCTACCCTCATTCATCCTTTAAAACAAGATGTTTTTGCTGTTTGTATTATATAGAAAAGCATTCTTCTATCACATGAGTCAACTGTATAGTCATCACGGTACAAAATAGTTGCATAGTGTGGTCAGTATTTTGTTCAATGTGCATACTAATGATATGTTACTTTAACCCTTTCCCTCATATAGACGCTTTCTGACGCCTCTGCAGCGGATGGCTTTTTGAAAACAAAGTGACAAAAGAAGAAATTGCTCAAAACGAGCAATTTCTCCTTTTGCCACAATGATTTCCACGTTTAGTCATAGGTTATCCATTCATCTATAGATGATTTCTAGTTTTTGACATTATATGTTCAAAGTCGTCTGCTGCAGAATTGTCATAAGAGGGAAAGGGTTAAGCCTTGAATAAGTAGATCTTTAAGTATGGGGAACAGATGCAATGGACTGTTGATCAAGAGCAATCGCTTATCTTTGGGGTTTATTCCAAGTCGAAAAAGGTGCATTACTGAATAATTATCAAAGCCAGAGTTTCGTGAAATGCATATTGTTCCTAGGAACATGTGTACCAAGTAACATTTGAAAACATTAAACGCTTTTTTAGTTATGAGGTAAGGCAGAGACTTAAATGCAAATACGTCTCTGGGTAAGATTGATGTTTTGTGAGTACGAAGACAACGCCAAGGTTACTATAATAGCCTGACTGTTTTTACTTTGAATAACAGAAGAGCTAAAAATGGTCCGAAAGTAAAAAACATTGATGCGAGGTAACGCATCTCTCGCAAAGGTGATAGAAGGGGTTCAAATAAAATAAAAACAAGACACAATTTAATAGCTAATTACTTGATTTATTTACATACACTGTGAAAAGGATAAAGAGACCAAAATCTCGGCCCCTATATATATAGTACCATAAGTTTCAGAAAAGAATTTTCCTACATAATTTTTTTTTAAATTTAATTCATTTACGCACAAAGATTATTTCTGGTTGGTTGTACAAATTCAAACAATTACACACATCAGAACATTTAAAAAGTTTAAGGTTTACTGCAGAAAAGTTGCAACCAAGGTTTGTTTTTAATAGCATTTAAACTGTTTTACAATAAGCCATCAATCAACACAATGAAAACTCTACTCTGTGATATTTAAAACTCATAAAGTTTCAACACAGAACAAGACACAAAGTGTGGTGTATTTACAATATATTTCCTAAAGCGGTCTAGCCCATAATACCCAGCAAGTTAATGTATATGTACAAGAACAAAATGCCCAATATTGCTCCACTGCAATTAGATTAAATAACCAGAGCCTCGGTTGCATATTGAGGGCTTGGCGCGATACAGTTGTAACCAAAATCAATTTTTTTCTTGGTAAACAATGGACAACTATTATGTGCCATTACTTGTTCTGGGAAATGGTATTTACCATTGGAACATTTCTATGAATAAGTTTTTAAATGGACCGAATATGTTTTAAAAAGTAGATTTACACAGTTTAAGCCATAAGCATTATGAGTAAAACACCCTTATCTTTTGGTGGCCATGAAAACTGTTGTATGTAGCCACGTGTTATCACAAACTGCACAAACAAGGGGAAAATTAACCATGACATGCTTGACTGGCTTTCAGGCAGTGGAGCTAAAAAACATATTTAGCTTAAATGAAAATGAGTTTACACATGTGAAAAAGCATACCTGTCACCTAAATATGTGATAGTTCTAAATGCAAATTGTAATTGGTAATCTTTTATCACAGTGCTTTTAAAAATACTGAAGCATATGTAAACACTGCCAAACAAATACCAATCAGGTTTCAATATTCTAATCCAATCAAATCACGTCAAACACACTTGCAATAAATTCAACCAATCAGAAACAACCCTAGATAGATACTGCCTACATACAAAAATCTCCTGTGTAGCCAGTTTGATCTATCAGAAATTTAAGATCGACAACAAAGAGTGTATCTTTCCTTGAACCGTTGAACTTCCTAAAGCAACAACAATAAGACAATTTATATTGCAGGACAGTTTTTACTTTTTAATTAAAATGGAAAAATACTTGGCATGAAATAGCTTTTCTTCCCAAACTATAAAATGCCTGGTTGACTTTTCAGAGGATAATGGGAAAAATAAGACAATTTCCATTGCAGGATGGTTTTATCTTTTAATTAAAACGGGAGAATATTTAACATGAAAAAGCTTATCTTCCCATACCAGAGAACGTCTGGTTGACATTTCAGAGGATAATGGGAAACGAGGAGAAAAATGAGGGCTTGGTGTGAAACGGTTGTAACTAAAATTGGTAATTTTTTACCAAAGTTAATCACCTCACCATCTCAAGTCTTTATAAGCGCTAATTCTTCTTTCTTGGTAAACAATTGAAATTTAGGTGCCATTGCTCAGAATAAGCAATGACACCTAAATTTGCATTGTTTACAAAGGGGGTCAAAATTGCCCATAAACCAGGGTTTTCAAAAATAGGTTTTTAGTAACAACCGTTTTACGCCAAGCCCTCTTCAGTGAGCAGGATCTAGAGGATATACATCCAGTTCTGATTACACGGGTCTTTTATTGGTAACTCGAAGGATATGGCTCAGTGAGTTTGTTTCTTTGCTTTGGATTTTACCGAGTGTCCTCCAGTCACACTGAGTAACCACTACATGATGTTTAAATATTAAATATGGAGTTTAACCCTTTCCCACCAGCAGATGCATTTTGAATGAATGAATGAATGTATATTGTTTTATGGCGCATCAACAGCTAAGGTCATTTAGTGTGCAATTAAATTTAATTGTTCATGATCCCTGGGTAAACAAACCAGTACAAGGCTAGAAAATGTGCCTTGCCCAAGGGCACTCCACCCTGTTTCGAAATCCCCGACGCTAACCACTCGACCACAGCGGATTCCACAGATGATGCATTTTAAGGCAACTGCAGCATACAACTTTGAACAAGAAGTGCCAAGATGGCCGTAAATCGATCACCTGATGGAATAGTTGCAAAAGTGCACCTTCCAATGTAGGGTAACATTTTCATTTTATCAAAAGTGCCAGAGAAACTAACAAGCCAATCAAAATGGCAGGAACAAGTTTTATCAATTCATCTTGAAATCAGGCAATCAGATTCATGAGAGAAATGGTTAAGGTTTTTTTTCTTCAATTTAACCGCTTTATTGAATACCCCTTGCAGCTATGTTTTCAACCAATCACTATGGCTTGATTTTGAAGTTGATCATTTTTACCAAATTATATTGAAATCTGACCAAACACTTTCAAAGCAGAAAGTTTGTTATGCTTTCAATATGGCTTGAGGAAATGATATAGAATTCACCTACAGAAATTTTCTGCCACATTTACCTTAAATCAGATATTAATTTCCGCAGGAGAAGACAATTCAATCTCTGTCATTTTGTCCCTCTCTTTTCTGATAATGTGCAGTGAATATGAAATATGCATGATTGATTGATTGCGGTTTAACACCGTTGTTAACAATTTCTCAGTCATATCACGGCGGCCAAATCACATACTCATGTGTTTCCTTGTTTTCTCACACCAGTACTCCACACAACAATCTTTTCAAGCAATGAACTATGCATGAATTTATGTAGCATACATTATGTGTACAAAGCTTATCAACACGTTCCAGAAAGATACACCCTTATAATAAATGTCAATACAATAGTTCAACCCAATTATCACAAATTAATTATTCATCTAAGATAGAAGTGTATAGGGTGCAAGCAGGGTACAGTGCATAGAAGGCAGAAGACACAAAACACACAAAATACACCTTATATAGGAAAAATGATAAGTCTAAAGGTCCACATAAGAAGGGGGAAATATAGCTCTTGCTCCCCCCAATATATCTCATATTATCCAACCAAACCCTATGATGTTTGAACTCAAAAGAATCAGCTCAGTGAGACGATTATTTTGAGTACCCACATCATAGGGTTATATGGTCAAATAAGGTTTTTAGAACATGCAAAACGCCCCTAATCTAGGGCTCTGACAAGTTTATAAAAACTTTAAGCTCTTAATTTTGTCTTAGAAATAAATGTCTTGATTAATTAACACTTCAATATTGCGGAGTATTCCAACTTTGTGTAGAACCTAAGAAAGTGACATCATTATAAGTTTTTGTGAGTCCTTGTAATAGCAGCCAACTAAGAAAGTATAGCAGCCAACTGATAAAGTTTAGCAGCCAACTGAGAAAGCGTAACAACTATTTTCAGATGTCTCAGGACATTGCTGATATTTCCCATTGTCAAAAAGTGTTTAAAACTGGTATGATATATGTATTGGTCATATTAGATATCCAGTTTTCATAGCAAGAAAATGTGAATTCCCAAAAATTCTTCCCAAGCCATTCTTATTGTTGTAACAAACTATATAAAGGATATAAAAGATGGTAGATAGGATCCCTTTTTTTTTTCTTCCTTCTCATTTGTTTTTTGGTGAATAGGGGGGAAAATTGGAGGAATCAAAATCCAGTATTAACTAACAGCTTCCCATCAGTAATGTTAACCCTTTCCCTCATATAGGCGAATCTGCAGCAGACAACTTTTGAAAACACTGTGACAAAATGAGAAATTGCTCAAAATGAGCAACTTCACCTTTTGTACAAATATAGAGATTTTCCATATCGTCAAGCATTTATTTTCAATGTCGTCTGCAGCAAATTTGCTGTAAGTGGGAAAGGGTTAACTCTGTACACAAATATTAATATGTCGGTACATGAAAGAGTTACACACAGACAACATAGGAGTGATGTTAAAGTTGGACAAAGCAAACAGAGGAAAAGGTTAGTTTTTCTGATGTCAATCCCAAAAACCTACAAAAACTAAATCATGCATAAAACACATAACACCGAATTCAAAATACATAAATCCAATAAACAAATACACTTTAAATTGATTATCTACATAATAAGGTTTTCAGTTACCGGTATTCTCTTTCACTATACATGTATAAACCTAACTGGAGAAGATTTTTAAAAACTTTCAAGGGAAAGGTAAAGATAATCGATTGAGGGACTCGATGCACTCTTTTTAAAGATTTTGAAATACGTTTTTCGTTCCTTCATATACTTGGAATAACAAAATCCCTATAATCAGAAGGTAGATAAGCTGTGCAGACTTGGAGACCTTATTGCATACCCAAACTGCAAAACCCACTCAAGCCTGTCCGTATTTATTTGTACACCTAAATTAACCATATCCCACATCAATTCTACAGCAGACGACTTTATAAACGTACTGACAAAACTGTGAAAATATCTCCAAAAATGAGTTTTAGTATTGAAAAGAGTTCAAAACATTGTGGCATAAGATAGAAGCTGCTTATTACGAGCAATTTCTCCTTTCGCCACAATGTTTTCAAAAGTCGCTGGCTGCATCTACGCCAAATTGCGTAGGCAAATGGAAAAGGGTTAGCAAGAGTCATAGATGTAATTTCAGGTAACTTATGGTGAAAAATTATAAATCATGCCAACCGTTTAGTCTTGCACAACTCATACAAAAAACAAATCTTAGTTTTTAAATCCACAAAATGTGTATATTTCTTTCAGCATTAACATCCAAGCCAAAGGAGAGTAAAATGAATACCGTTTTGTTGTTGTTTTTTTTATAGAGAAAAAATATATATAACAAATACAATGCTAAGAACAAGAGGTCCATGGTAGTCCAAATAGCTCACCTGATTTAACAGAACTTCAGAAGTTTTCAAAGTTACTTGGCGGATATAAGGGAAACCCGCCTTGCCCATTTTTTACATCAGAATAATTTAGACAATCTTGGGGGTAACCTAAAGAACATTTGTACCAAATCATTTTTTTAAAATCTGACCAATGAAATTACTTCTGATAAGAGTCCATTGGTTTACCCTTTCCCATCTATAGACACTTTCTGGCGCATCTGCAGCAGATGACTTTTTAAAACATTGTGGAAAAACCGTTTTGCCACAATGTTTTCACCTCTATTTAATAATTAAACTCTCATTTATGGAGATATTTCACATTTTTGCATATTTCAAAGTTGTCCTCGGGAAAGGGTTAAGGATTGATTGATTGATTGATTGATTGATTGATTGATTGGGGTTTAACGCCGTTAAGGAGAATTGTTTATAGGAAACTGTGAGCAGATGGTCATGATGCAGGCAACAGACATGAGTGATCACAATAGGATGTCCCAAACTTTCTGCTTAGGTACCCCAAACACTTTATATTCAAATACAGATCTCTAGATAAGAATTTTACTCAATTCTGTATCATTCCTCCTTTTACTCAATATCCAGACGAGATGATAATTGTAAGTACCAACAACATACAAGTCTTTCTGAGGTTATATTACTCACCAGGATGCTTGTACTACAAAATGGCAAACAGTGAAGATACTGTTTAGACACAAGTTTTTCGAGTAGAGGTGAAAGCTAATCTTTGCCAGTAATAAGCAACTATGAACTTCTTTTCTGTCGATATTTTGTACTTTACTTAAAGATTATGTCAAAAGAATAATGAAGGAGGGAGAAAAAAATCGTATCTATAGGTATCTGTTTAGAGATTTTACAAAAAATTATAGTAAACAAGAAAATAAAAACAGTTTTTATAACAAGCTAAAATTAAAATCCAAGAAATCTACATGAAATGACTTAAATAAATGTACAATGAATTCTAGACTATAAATGGTATTCTATAAACCTGAGATACCAATCATCAAGTGTTTATAAAAGGTGATTGGTTTGTCCTGGAGCAGAGCTCTATTCGTGTATTTACAAACATACAAATAAGCTAGAGGCATAAAAAACCTGCTATAACTTAACCCTTTCCCACATACAACAAATCTGAAGCAGACGACTTTAAAATTATGGAAAATCTCTATTACTGTAGGCATTATTACTAAAAAGTTAAAAACTTTGTGGCAAAAGGAGGAATTTCTCCTTTTGTCAATGTTTTCAAGAGTCGTCTGCTGCAAATGTGTCGGAATGCGTCTGCAAGTGGGAAAGGGTTAAAATGAATATAGATCAAACAAACCCAACATTGAGTAAAACTTTAAAGGTGGAGATTCATTTTAAAAGTTAGCAATAAAAGCTGCATGTAAAATAAACATCAACAATAGTAAGTAAACAGATTGGTGCAAATTTTGATGTCAGAAACATTTGATGAAACATTTCCAATTTTCAAATTATCTAGTTACAATAACTTAACAATTTAATGTAGAAGCACAAACTGCTAATATATTTGACAAAAGTGATATTCAACAGATAACAAATACAGACATTAACGGCGAATAAAATATCTTTAACAATATGAGCGAAGTAAACAATGTAGTCGACATCTTCAGCCGCAACATTTTCAACTCTTTTAATTAAAACAGTCATTTAACCCTTTCCTCATATAGAGGCTTTCTGACGCCTCTGCAGCAGACAGCTTTTTGAAAACATAGTGACAAAAGGAGAAATTGCACAAAACGTGCAATT
>JAUELF010283107.1:0-10353 GCA_031471495.1 Clinocardium nuttallii | reverse complement strand
CAATGTTTTCCACTTTTTGTCATAGGTCATCCATATCAATATGGTGTTTTTCTATTGACAAAATATGTTTAAAGTCGTCTGCTGCAAAATTGTTGTATGAGTGAAAGGGTTAAGATTCCAGTCATAGCCAGTGTTGAATCAGCCATAATGGAAATAATTTTTCCTTCTGCCACAAAATGTTTTCAAAAGTCGTCTGACGTAGAGGTTACAAAAAGCGTTTGTAATTATAATGGGAAAGCAAATAGGAAACCTGATGCTTACCTATTCAAACGGCATATGAAATAATATTTTAATTAACATAACTGAACATTTTCAACAAAAAACAAATCTGCAGTAGACAACCTTAAAAACATCTCTGCAAAAATACGAAAAATCTCTTTTAAATGAAAGTTTTATCATTGATTCCATTTTGAAAACATTGCAGCAAAAGGAGACATTGCGCATAATGCTCAATGATTTCAAAGGTGGCCAGCTGCAGGGTTGTCAAAATGCATCTGCAAGTGGGAAAGTGGATAATTACTACCGTATCAATTCATTTTATAGCTTATATAACATGCTAAATTTCTGCAAAAACATTTTCTAAAATTAATGTGTCTGATTCAGAGACATACAGATAAAACATACCTGAAGAAAATGTTAATGTAGTTTTATCCTTTTTCCCATATAAAGCAAAACTAAAGCGGAGTTTGTAAACATTTAGGAAAAACAATGATTTTGAAAATAAAAATATTAAATTGAAAAAATGAGAAGAAATTAATTTTTTCTTTTCTCTATATATTTTTTGAAAGTTTCTGCATAAGTTGCATTAAAATGCATCTGCATGACATTGTGAGAAAGGTTCCTAATGTCTCTGTTTTAAATGTGTGAATAAAACAACCAAAAAGTTGAAATAGAAGGAAAATGAGAATTGTATATTTCAATTAACCTTTTCCCACATGCAACAACTCTGCAGCAGGCGACTTTGAAAACATACCAGAAAAAAATTTGGAAACTCCCTTTAAATGAAAGGTACAGTAATTGAAAATGAGCTGAAAACATGGTGACAAAAGGATAATTTGCTAGTTTTGAGCAATTACTTCTTTTATCTCAATGTTTTCAAAAAGCTGTCTGCTGCAGAGGTGCTAGAAAGTGTTTTTAAGAGGGAAAGGGTAAAGAAATTTATATATTCGCTATATATTTTTTCAAAAGTCTTTTACTTATAAGCTATTAAATGCCGTCTGAATAAGTTAAAGGGTTAATGTAGTCTTAATATAGTCATAAAATTTATTTATTTCAAATTGACCCTTTCCCTCATATAACAAATCTACAAGAGAGAACTTTATGGGACACATCAAACCAAAAATATGGGAGATATCTGTATGTGATTAAAAGTACAACATGTGAATAAAATTGAAAAACATTGTGTCACAAAAAGAAAAATAGCTCAATTGAGGGACATCTTATTTTGTCACAAATTTCAAGTTATTTGCTGCAGTTGCATCTAATCGAGTATATACATTGGAAAAGGGTGAAGCAAAAAAAATAGACATATTCCAAAAATACTCCACTTATAATTTGCATTTTTATTGACGATTTAGTTTGTGAAGATATATGAAGCATGAGGCGATAATCTGTCGATTATTTGCTTTAAGCTTATTTATGACTTAAAATGGATTTTATAACCATGCATGCTAAATATCCACTCAAGTAAAAACACATTAAAGTTTTTTGTTCCTTCGTGTGAAAAATTTAAAATAGAGACCTTCAAAGTTATCTCCCTGCAATCATGTTTTAATTGACTTTTCCATTTATAAACAAATCTGCAGTAAACCTGAGAGTTCTACATATTTTTCATGTTCTAAAATCCTTATTTGACATTCAAACTCTATGTTGTGGGAACTCAAAAGAATCGTCTCAGTGAGACGATTCTTTTGAGTACCAACAACATAGGATTTGGTTGAGTAATAAGAGAAATATTGTGGGGGAAAAACATGTTTTATCTAGTTCTCTGCTTTATGTATACTTGTTCTTTAGTCCTAGATGTATGTTGTGTCAAATTTGAGATCTTAATGCATCTGCGTATCTCAGCAGGAATGAATGTATATTGTTTTATGGCGCATCGACAGCTAAGGTCATTTAGCGCGCAATTAAATTAATTATTCATGATCCCTGGGTAAACAAACCAGTACTAGGCTAGAAAATGTGCCTTGCCCAAGGGCACTCCACCATGACCGAATTGCCGCGACTGGGGATCGAACCAGGGACACCCTGTTTCAAAATCCCCGACGCTAACCACTCGACCACAGCGGATTCCGTATCTCACCAGGATCATCACTTTCAGTCAACATGTAATTTAGACCTAGATGTATGTGTTGATAAACGACAGGAAGAACAGTCCCATTAGTGACTTGTTAATACAACTTTAGATGATGCCAACGTGTCATTAGCCCTTTCCCACATGTAGACGCATTCTGAAGTCTATGACGCAGACGCCTTTTAACGACATAGGAGAAATAAAAAAAATAGTATTTTTTTCTTTTGTCATAATGATTTGATAATTCGATATTGATTAAATAATTCTACTTTCTTTTATAGAGATTCTTATTTCCGTCTTGATGTTTTATAAGTCGACTGCTATATGTTTGCTCTAAGAGGGAAAGGGTTAAACCCCTACACTCACACATCGCTAGACGCGCCTCACATTGAATAGTACTGAGCCGTTCCATGAGAAAAACAAACATAATGGCCTCAGCGTAACATATCGACCCAGATCAGCCAGCGCAGTGCGTGCAGGCTAATCCGGGCCAACACATTCCATCTCCGGGGATAGAGGTGTAGCATAGTGATTCCTGAATTATAAAACCCACAGGAGCCAAAACGTGTCTGTCCGGGTTAGCCTGCGCGGCATCATTAAGCTGATCTGGGTACGCGGAACTCACAATTTGGGTTGTCTCGTGGAACGGCTGAATAGTAACGGGAATATTGCCTGTCTAGAGACCTACATTTAATTGATATTTCAAACAAAACTTAACGGTAAGTGCATTTCGTCATTCGTAAACTGGTATGGCCATTAAACCAGTTAGTACCTAAAAGGAAACTTTGTTCTGTCGAAAACTCTTTTTTTAAAGGGTGCTTTGCTATTTTGAATATATTATGAAAACATGTTGTTTTTCAATTAATTGAGCATACAAATTTGTTTTTCCTGTGAATGTTCACGCCCTTTGATTTACTTTTACTTTAAACTAACTACCTTTAATAATATATAGTGTTGCTTAAACTCATCTATTGCAGATATGTCGTACTTTGGGAAAGGGTTAAACCTGAAACATCCTCATCCATTAAGCTCGAGTATAAACACCGGAATGGTTGCTTTTTCAATACGATCATTTACAATCGGGGTTTTTTCTATCTAGATAGCTACCGTCATAGATGTTGAGATAGTATAGAAGTACAGACGTTATATTCGTCTGTTCAGTAATCTAGTCGTGTTCAATACTGGTTTACAACTTTAATTATTCTTCCAACAAATAGCTGAAGTAGAACCAGAGTGTTAAAAGTCTTAATCTAAGACCAGGTCCCAACGTGTTTTGTTGAAGCCTGGTCTGCATCGCAACTGCTTACAAACTCACCGCTAACATGTAAAGTATTCGACCAACATTTTAAAAGGAATAATATTTTGTTTCATGGTTAGCTGCCGGAATTATAGGCGTATACAAAATGCACAAAACAATACTAAACATTAATGTGAACGTTATAGAAGAATTATTGAAATGGTTATCCTGTATGCCCGACATACATTTGGACTGCGTTCGGATTATTATTTAAGGACTTAAGCATCATTTAGAGACATCGTCGTGTTTTAATGTGTTGCATATTAAACGTTTGTTACAGTGTGTATGACGTGAGGACATTTAGCTAGAATTACGACACAATTAACTACACATAGTTCCAATGTGTGAGTGCCATGTGGAGTACAAGGATCGGTTACAATTACAGGAATAACTCGAAGACTTCGGATTCACTCGGACACTGAACTCCAATTTTGTTGGAAACGAAAGGAATATCACTTAGGCATCTAAGATCAGCTATCTCTCCCCAAGCAGAATTAAAATAGATTGCTACGATTTACAGACTCATCAAACTTTACCGACACCATTGGACAAACTAATCACTGATAGAGCATCATCAGTTCCCACCACTGGACAAACGAAATGGAGCTCATTACTCAATTAGCATCATCAGGTACCACCATTATACAAACGCAATGGAGTTAATTACTCATTGAGCATCATCATGTCTCGCCATTGGACAAACGACATGGAGCTAATTACTAACAGAATATCATCAGGTCACAGAGCATCATCAGGTCACAGACCATCGTCAGGTCTTGTCGAGGAAGGTTGGGTAATCGACGCGGGTAAACACTATGTTGAACCCGACAATGACCTTGTAAGTGACGATAAGTTTACTACTCTAGTTGACGGTAAACGTGTTCGTATTCTAAATGGCACCACTGTGTTTGGGAATATAACTTATGACGTTCAATCATGGAGATTGATTTTACCAATAATACTAGGCACACTTATAGTTTGTATACTTGTTTTCTTATACCTTACCATACGCCGATACGGGAAAGATTCACAGATGAACAAATGTTCGACTATTCTGTTGATAAACATTGCATCTTTTAACATCATTACCATCGGGTGTGCCATGGCAGAGAATATATATCTCTTTGAAAAGAGGAAAGAAAACTTCGGAACACTTCGGTTTGAATCGTGTAAGATGATGTCAACTCTTCAAAGGCTGTCTTCCCTTCCACACACGATCTCATTGTGGCTAACGTTATTGTTGTCAGCGCAACGATGTATTTGTGTGTCAAAGCCATTCAGTGCAAGGGAGTGGATAACTTTGCGGAAAACCACGGCAACGATTGTAACGATCATTGTCGCGGCTATCGCCTTTCACGTTCTAAGATTCCTGGACGTCGATTTCGGACGTGTTGCAATTAGAAAGGAAGAATATCCAGGCAAAGTGATTATAACATGCGACGCTGTATACAGCACGTGGATTAAAGATGTCAGAGTTTATGAATCTACGTATTTATGGACGCGATTCGTCTTGGTCAAATTCGTTCCTTGTATGTTAATGACTGCGTTCTCCTTTATCATATTTAGGGTCCTCAAGATAAACATTATTAAAGGAAATGACTATAAGAAGGGACATACAAAACACTCCGTGAACAGATTGTCTTTGTACATCGCCGTCGTCTCTTTAATTATCGTGATTGCAGAAATTCCAATTGGAATTTTATCCTGTGTACACGCTATATCAATATCGATAGATAAAACCATTATTCAATTCGATACATTAAAACTCATCTCAGTGATTGCCGACGCTATCGTGTACATAAGCTTCTGTGTTGTATTTCTTATATACTGTTGCATGGCGAAATCGGTACGACAGTACATTTCAAGCCGTGCATCTCGTGTGGTTAACTGGTTTTTGACATTGAGCTCGTCTAATAAGTTTGAAATCCCGCAAATATTTACCATGACCGCTCCGTCGACAGTTTGTATTTCAATCTCCAATTCCGAAACGAGTAACGCAAGTTGTACGGTTTCAACAGACACTGTTTAGGTCATAGACAACGGTAAACATAAGTCGGACATTACTGGAAGACATCGGTCAATTATCTCTATTTAATACTCTCTAAATCTAGATTGGTCCTATCATTTGGTTTCCTCTGTTTTTATCATTGTTTTCTTTGCACTGGATGGTGCACTTATATTTGCAAATTCTTGGCCAACTGTTATGAGATTGATTAGTAATTCCACATGTGTGTTCTTTAAACACTGCTATGTAAATTTTCTCTTTTGAATCATCACTTAAATTAACACATTTATGATTAATGCGTACAGAGTAATTGCAATATCTCATTGCGAAAAAGCAATAAGGTCAAAGGGTTCCAACTAAATGGACCTACCTACTATTTGGTCTTCCTTGGTCTTGATCTGACAACGGAGATAATATAATTATCACTTGTGTCCATCATTATACATGTGTACCTCGGTTTTAGTAAACATCAACAAATCCTACATAGTTTAAAACACATATTTGTGTGCCATGCGATTGTAGCAAATGTATTCTTCTTTTTACTATACGTTACAAATAGTGTGAACCTTAATTCAGATGGGCCTAGCCTCGGTAGCGTCATTTGTCTTCCACCAACGCGCTAAGTCTATGTGAAAAACAGCCACCAGTTGCTTTGGAAATATGTCGTGTGGGGTAATGGTGTGATAAAACCAGCAAACACATGATTAAGTTAACTGGCCGTCGTGATATAAAAATAATAAAAACTTAAAGTAGATTTCTCTGTGGTGTGCGGTGTCGTTACATCCAATATACGTACAACGATATATTTTGGTCTGATATCTTGAGACTGTCAAAACATTTACCTCCTAATGTGAGCCATGAACCATCACAAACCACACGAAAGCAAGACAACAAAATGTGAGTTGCGCTGTATACGATCGATTGTTAGATTGTTTGGTGTTTGACGCCGTTTTCAACATGTGTTTAGTTATATCACGGCATTTCCTGGTTAAATTACGAGAACTACCGATCCATTTATTCTGACACCAGCCAGTCGTTATGCTCACCCGCACCTCTGAGCACAAAGCAGGGCAGCCGTTACTACCACTTTTAAAGTCTTTGGTATGACCAGCACTTTTTACGAAGAGCCCCAAACAATTCCATACGGAACTGCTAAATAAGAGGGTGGATAATTACCGTAGATAAAGTAAATTCTTCATAAATCAGAACAACAGAGGGTAGAACTGCTAACACTCTTCTCTCGAATAGGCCCATATTGCTGACTGATTGAATTTTCTTTCACCCTGGTTTCAAAGGTTTCTATGTTAAATCACGGCGTCACGTTCACCTTACGTGTGTTTCGTTGGTGGTTCGCATATCACCAGTACTCCGCATAACAAAAATCGGAAATAATGAATGGCCAACAATGACAGACGAAGCATGATAAAAATGGGTAGATAATTAACGAAGACAACGTTAATTCTTCATAAAAAAGAAAAACAGAGGGAAGAAATGTTAACAATCTTCTCTTGCTGTTTAAATAATGTGTGTGTTCACACTGTTTTAAAAAATGTTTATGTTATATAACGGCGGTCAGTCCACATAACGTCTGTTTCATGGGTGACTCGCATGGAACCATTTTTCAGCAAAACAACAATCGGAAATAATGAATGGCCGGGAGTTCGAATCCTTAACCTGGTAATAGCATATCAGTCAACATGCTGTCCTCGCAACCCTGTGTGCCAAGGAGGGAAGCCACTTCTACTGTTTTTGATTGAAAGATTAAAGCACGAGCTTTAAAAGCTCGCGATTATTAGCACATTAGTCTGCTTTCCCGTATGCAAAACCTATGCATCAGACGACTTTAAATAGATCTTGGCAAAACATAGACATTACAATGAAGGTATGATTAATGGAAAGAGCTGATCGTATTGTGGCAAGAAGATAATTTGTTCGTTTCAATCAATTGCTTCTTTTGTCACAATGTTTTGAAGTTGTCGCTGCATAGGTCATAATAAAGTGTCTATATGAAGGTAATGGCTTAAATCACAATTGGTGAGATATATTTTGTACAATATAGAAACCATTTTTGAGAGAGTTGAAATAATTTGTCGTGTATACTTTCTTTCAACTGTTTAATTTTCCATTATAACTGACGCGGTGAACATGGTAGAAGTTAGGGATCGGGTCCTATGATAATTTGATGCATGGACGATTTTAAAAATCTTTGCAATTCATGGCGATTGTATATTAGCCGTCTCCCGAGAAAATCAACAACAGTCATAAAGCGTTTGCCAGTTCACTTACCCATATGATCGTGGCTTTCCAACGAGATTAATTCACAATCTTTACAATCAACTTGCTTCTTCTCCACATCGACTGTTAGCCCTATGACAATGACTTTTGTCAAACGACGGAAACAATGTTGGCCGAGCTAGGGTTCGAACTCACAAAACCCCTTAAATGACAACCCAAGCTAACGGGGATCGGCTCTAGGTTAACAAGATGTCACCAAAGTGTTCAGTCAATACTGCAATCTGAGTTGCTGTAATTGGTTCATACAATATGTATTCGTACTATCACTGGTTGATCTTAACAAACATGTACATTGTTCGTAATTGGTTAGCTTATGATAAAAACGTGTACATTTGTATGGTCACACCGCTGATAGATACACCTTCTAATGGCAAATTATAAGAATGGGCATAATATCGGATATCAACAATATACTGATCTTTCTAAAGGATACTTAGCTTTGATTTGGAACATATATAATACCGATATGAAAATACAACCTTAAGTAATGGCCTCGAATGGACATCACGCTAGTCAAGTTATTAAATACGAAACAAATTTCATAACACTTGCTTGAATGTATTCGTACATCAAACAAATATATCAATATTCTATGTTCATAGTTCTGTTTTTCCGGGTTTGCTTACGGGGCTTCTTTCGGCTGATCAGGGTCGATATTTTACGCAGAGCCCACACTGTTGGTTTTCTCGTAAATCTTTTATTGACGTTTTTTTTATATTTATACCATTTATCTTAACCTACCCATGTCGTTCAAGGGTATCTCACACCAGAAATATGCAGAGCACTCTTACATAGCAAGGATATCTCAACTTGTAATCCGCACAGCACTCTTTCATAGCAAGGATATCTCACACAAGCTATCCGCACAGCACCTTTTCATAGCAAGAATATCTCACACCAATAATCCGCATAGCACTCTTTCATAGCAAGGATATCTCACACACGGTATCCACACAGCACTCTTTCATAGCAAGGATATCTCACACAAGCTATCCGCACAGCACTTTTTCATAGCAACTTACTACCTTTGCACATTCGTTTTAGCCATTTGGTGTAAGACAATTGACGCTTGGCGCAATGACATTTGACATAGCCATTGCAAGTCCTGACACCTCTACTCAAGAGCAACCTCTACAGGACACCATCTAGCAAATGCAAAACAATAAGGCCTGTATGCTTTTTTCCTCTTTATATGCTTATCCTTTTCCACTTAGAGACGAATGTTTACGCCCTAGCAACATATGGCAATTCCTACCTTTACCACGATCTTTTCAAAACCTTTTACAATAATAATAAAGGTAACAATTCCACATATGTTACATTATGTTTGCCTTAGATATGTTCAAAGTCGTCTGCTGCAGATTGATTGTTTGTGGGTAAGAGTTGCGTCGTTTTCCTGTTAAAAAAACATTACCTTTAAGTAGGCAACATTGGAACACATTTCGAGAAAAGAACAAATTGTATATAAGGACCAAACTCTTCATTTATCACAATGTTTTTAATTCCATTTCAATAATAACCTACATTTTGTTCATATTTACAATTAGCTTTTCTTTAATCTTTTCGCACATATAGACGCTTTCTTGCGCCTTTGTAGCAGACAACGAGCAATTTCTATTTTTGCCACAATGTTTTCAACTTTATTCAGTAAATTTAATTTCATTAATGAGAAATTCAATGTTTATGTTTGGATGTTTTCACAGTTGTCTGCTACAGGTTCGTTGTTTGTTGGAAAGAGTTAAAATAGGTAAAATGTTCTGCCATTCAAAAGAGAGGTTCAGATACGTTTTATATTATAGGAACGGTCTTCATTGCATGTATCGTGTTAAATTGCCAATTAAATGAAAACATTTCTAATTTCAAGAAAGAGATAACGTATCATTTATTTAGTGTAACCAGCAAAGTGGAAACAAATTAGCAAGGTTAACCCCCACCAACAAACAGACGCCTTTAAAGAAGACGATTTTTGAAAACACTGGAACAAAAAGAGAATTTTTGTTCTGATAATGAAGAATTGTTTCTTTTACTAAAAAGTGTTCAACTGCATTGAATAAGCATACTTTTATTTCAAGTCCTTTTTCATATTTTGTCAAGACACTTATTTCAAGTCCTTTTTCATATTTTGTCAAGACACATGTGTATGAGGAAGGAAATGGTTAAATTGACGACAAAAAACAGCAGAGATAATTAGGTTTGTTTCATTTCGGACGGCTGTGCGGATTAAGACGGTTTTCTTGATAATTTGGTACGTTTTATTTGAAAATGACTTACATTGAAAGCTCCCTTACTCTCTGGTTTAATGTTGCATTATTTCTCTCTTACTCTATCTCTGTCTGTCTATCTCTGTCTCTGTCTCTATCTATCTCTGTCCCTGTCTTCATATATGTGTGTTTCTCACTCTCTACGTCAATCTCTACGTCTCTCTCTCACTCACTCGCTTTGACTCTTTGTTTCTTTTTATCT
>JAUELF010283096.1:0-10354 GCA_031471495.1 Clinocardium nuttallii | reverse complement strand
TTTCATGGAAATTGTTCATGTAGTTTGGGAGGAGATGATGTTTAAAGCTAAAAGTTAACGACGGACGACGGACACAGTGATCAGAATAGCTCACCTTGAGCATTTGGCTCCAGGTGATCTAAAAACCCTTGTTCCCCATTTAAAATGGACCCCAAGAGTGGTTGTCATTACGTCGGCTGTCGTGAAAAGGTCACCAACAATAATCACATGTATGTTCTTAGGTCATATTTTATTAGATCAAAATGATGGTATGGAACATTTTAGTTATGTACATAGTTGAACGCAAAATGTAATATATAGATAATGAACACAACACGAAGATAAAAAGTGTCCAGACGACACTGATGCCCATCCTCCTTAAATACCCTGTTTGAATGTTGTTTGTCAAGGGAAATAACTCTGGAACTGATGCGTGGATTCTCAAACCATGCATGTGACCCACAACCTCTCATTGTGGTCATAAACAATCCCTTAACAAATTATTTCAATATGGAATAGTCAAATATAGGAATAATTATATAATTCTACACGATAGTCTAATATTAGAAACAAAGAGGGCCATGGATCGCTCACCTGATTTATTCCATGTGATATATAATGCCAAGCACAACAACTCATTCGAGGCCAACTAGATACCAGTAATGCTCCACTGCCACAAGGTGAAACAAATTGTAATTTGGCAGAAAATTGGCCGGATAATTTTGGAGGAGATTTTGTTCACTTTAGTCATATAAGGCAGATCAGCCCCTACTTGTGGTTGGAAGGAAAGCTCAGAGGGTCGTCCAAGGAACATTTCTCCAACAAAATTTTAAAAACAGACAGACACTTTCGGAGAAGTTTTTTTAAGTTTTCACTAAAGCCATATAAGGCACCAGTTTGTGAGAAGAAGAGTTTTTAAAGTCGTTTTAGTATGATTGCCATGGAAACCAGAATTCTGCATGGATCCTAAAAAATGAAGAAATTCTGGAGAGTATATTGAGAGGATACTTGCTATAAAGTTTCATCACATTTGATGCACTGGTTACTGGGGAAAATATGTTGACAGACGCAAGACGGACATAGGGCGATCACAATGACTTGGCTTTAAACAGGTTCAAGTTTTAAAGCTTCATGAATTTAGCAGATATATATATATATATACATAAATGTGAGAGCAAGTCTGTGACAGAACCTGTATTAGCAGAGGAAGAAATTTTCAGATAAATATATATATATGAAGAATATAGAATAAGCAATGTCTTCTTTGCTCACTACATGTTTTAAAAAAGTTGTTTACTCCAAGGACGTCCAACGTAGTCTTTCATAAGAGCAACTTTATCTTGCATTTTTACAAAGAGTTTCATCAGTATGGAGATAATGAATTTAAAAGTTGGAGAATTGCATATCCATGTTACCCTTTACCACATATAGAGACATCATCTGCAGCAGCCAACTTTAGAAAGCATTGTGACAAAAGAAGAAATTGCTCATAATTTATTGTATGTGTTCAGAATACAGTAATTTTGGTCAATGTATCAAATTCCTAATTTCTTTTGGTTTTGACAATAATTTGAAAATCCAACAGTTTAATAATTGAACATTTTTTAGATTCGCCTGCTTTGAAAACATTCTGTAGATAAACATATTACATGTATCAGCTTTCAATCAATAGCCAATTCTAAGAATACTAAGATTAAATTGTTGAATTGGCAAACAGTATAGACTCGAGGCTGGGCAGATGGCGAGGATATGCTGTGCACTATGCTTGTGACACAGGGTTAAACGAATCAATTCCAGCAGTCAAAGTTTCCAATTACAGAATATTTTACAAAAGCACAAAAAAGCAAATATGAGGTAGTTAAGCCAATATTAGTTCTTAAAATATATTTTTCAAATGAGTTCCAACTTAAATAAATACAAATTATGCGCTTTTATCTTTACTGGCTATGATTGTGATTTTATTCATTTTAAAATAAATTAAATATAAACGAAATTGAACATCAATTATATACGAGTACCCATGCATTTCAATTCATGACACCTATAGCTGAAAGTATGGATTTCAAGAACAAAAATAAAGCTCCAATACAATACCATATGTTCCTTTCAATAACTAAATACATATGGTTATCTTTGCATGCTCTCACTTAATACAGAATGTTTTTAGGAGGTGGGGTTGTGAAAAAAACAATAACTAACATTTGACTGCAACAAAGAGAAATAAAAGGGACATGTAGCCTTATATTGCTCACCTGACGTGAAGTCTTTGAATGTGTTCTTATGGGGTATGGGGATTGTGAAACAAGAGGGGCATATTGCCGACCAGACTTTTTGGGGTGAATGGTTAGCGCTTTGAAACAACAAGAAGAAACAAGACCGACTTGTGAACATGTATTTCTTATTGGACTTCAATCCACCAAAGAGTTGAACAAGAGCACCGCAAGCAAACGCCAAAGTGTGTCTGTTCTTTTCTAAGTCGAAAAGGAGCATTACTAAATAATTATTTACGCCAGAGTTATGTGACTTGGTAAGATTTTAATTGTTCCTAGGAACATGTGTACCAAGTTTCATTTGGCCAAGTACAAGATTAGCAATTTTGGATAACAGGAGGAACATTTCTTCCAAATGATCTTGAAATTAGACGAACACTTTTAAAGGAGAAGGAATATTACAAAGTTTGTAATATTACCCTTTTCCTTATACTGCCTGGCAATAACGTTCTTCAATAAGAATGATGGCTCATCAAACAAATTCCAAAGAGTCACCTTTGAACATTTCTGCAAACAATATCTTGAATTAAGACATGCACTTTCATTTTAAACAGTAAAATCTATAGTTTTGTCATTTTACCTGCTTTTTGAAGCTACCTAGCAACCATTTTGTTCAACCAATCAATATGGGTTGAACAATTGTTGTCATCAATGGACATTTCTACAACATTATCAGAGTAGCAGTTTCAGAGGAAATTATCGAGTTTGTCATCTGTTGCCACAGCAACCAGAGTTCTAGATAGTAGTTTAATCTTTGTAGTATTTTAAGAAGGACCAAGTAAAGTCTTGTTAAAATTGGCCCGAGGGGCGGACAATGATAGATTGATGACCGACACAGAGAGATCAAAATAGCACAACCAGAGCACTGTGCTCATGAGAGCTATAACACATTGATATGGTCGAGACACTTACTGTAATTATTAATAATCTTTAAGTGATTTTTTTGAAATTTGAACATGCAACAAGAAAACAATTGATTTAAATACAGTCAATATAGTACTAAAAAAAAACCTTCCTAAGAGATCTGTTAACCCTTTCTAACACACAACAAGCCAGCAACAAGAAATATTAAAAAGCATAATACTTGAAGAGTTGAACTCACTGTTGCAAGAAAACAAACCTGCTCAAATGAGCAATTTCTCTTTGCATTGCGTTTCAAAACTCTATTTCAAAGTCTATTTCAGGTTCTTCAAAATGAGCCTGCATGTGTAAAAGGGTCAACTGATCCCACTCTTTCTGTCAGTCTTCCCATTCAGTGAATGTGCATTCAAAATCTACGTGCAACAAAGGAACAAATCAGTGATGAGCAATTTCTATTTACTTGAAGAAGGTCCATAGGACACAGATGTCCACATATTTGTTTTCTTTTATTTCCTAACGTCTCTGCATTACGGTAATAAATGAAAACATAACTAATGTCTAAAAAGGACACTTTCAGAGTTATGTTGCAAGAAAAACCAACCATTCTTATTCATAATGTGTACCTACAGATTTGTCTGCATATCCATTCAATCTTATCCAACAAAATGCAAATGGTATTTCAATTATAGCAAGGCAACCAGTTCACCTCACATGTTACACCTCGCCACACCTTTCTTCCCAGGTAACTGGCTTCCCTCCCACATAGACTTTTTAGCCTATTGGTGGAAGACGAATGACACTAGATAACATGACTTATCAATCGTCCGAAACACTGTATGGCCGAGCCAGAACCCCTGAAATGATGGCCCTCGTTGTTATTGACTGTAGGACGAAGTCATATCTTCTGCTGGTTTGTTCTAACTGGGTTTTACGCCGTTTTCAACATTTTTTAAAGTTATTTTAGAGCGACAATTCACTTCTTCATATTCCCTGGGTAAACAAACCAGTGCTAGGCTAGGAAATGTGCCTTGCCCAAGTGCACTCCACTATGACAGTAGTGATGCTGCTTGCATGTAACAAAAAGTATCACAACAAGCAGACAGACAGACAGACAAAAGTGACTTTAACCCTTTCCTTTTTACACAATTTTTACAGCACACGACCTTGGCAAAACTATGGAAAATCTCTATGAATGAAAGTTTTTAAAATATTGAATCAAGTTGAAAATTTTGTGGCAAAAGTAGAAATTTGGTTTTGAACAGTTTCTTCCTTTGTCACAATGTTTTCAAAGTCGTCTGCTGCAGAGACATCGGAAAACATCTATTTGTGGGAAAGGTTTATAAAAACACAAACAAAATGGTCCAAACAAAAACTGAAAGACATTATATGATTTGTTCAGTCATGATAAACAATAGAATAATTGATGAGAAACAATGTAGCAGCACTTTTGCATAATGGGGGATCAGACAATGCTCAATTTAACCCCTCCCCAATAACAGACAAAATTTGACACATATGCAGTAGACAATATTTGGAAACATTTAGGCAAAAGGTGAAATTGCTCACAATTATCCATAGTGTTTTCAAACCCATTAAATTATTATTCTTTCCTTTATAGAGGTTGTTCGTACTTTTGCTACAACATTTTCAATGTCGTCTGCTACAGATTTGATGCATGTGAGAAAGGTTTAAGAAAATTCTAATTTTCTCAACATATTTTTTATAATATAATATATGCCATCAGCTGAATTGGCATCGACTATACTGGGATGGGCTTAAGGGAAAGCATATGTAAGAAACGAGATAACATCTCGATATTTAGTAGAAAATTAACAAAGGTGCTTATTTTTACCCTCCTCAAACATGCAACAAATCTAAAACAGTTGACATTTAGTCACAAATAAGGAAATCCTCTATAAATGAGAGTATAATTATTGAAAAGTTGAAAACATCGAGACAAATGGAAAAATTACCCATTATGAGCTATTTCCCCTTTTTACTACACAGTGTTCAAAAGTCATCAACTAGTTAATTACCAATGCAAGTGAGAGAGGGTAAACTGGGGAAAAAACTGATTGTTTGGATGTAATTATAAAGTGACAGAATGACGAATGATGACAATTAATTTATTTTTAATGACAATGATGAGACATGAATGACAAGAGATACTATTGACCACATCACACGAAAACCTGCCTTCAAAACATTCCCTATATCGTGCAATCTGATCAGGATCTTCTCTGTTAGCACAGAACTAGATAAGGAGGAGTGAACTTGTCTTTTCCCATCCATATCCATCTTATGACTCAACTAAACCCTTTGTTGTGAGGACTCAAAACGAATCGTCTCACCTAAACAATTCTTTTGAGTACCCACAACATAGGGTTTATGCGTCAAATAAGGATTTGGGGATGTGAAGTACTCTTCTTTTTTAGAGCTCTGCTGTTAGCAATCCAGGCATAATGAGCTTCCTGGAAAACTCAAGATTGGATATGACTAAAACACAACTTCCAGTACACAAGATTTTATCGCAACTGATATTAATATCAGATCTTTTTGAAGGCCAGTTCTCTTGTTACGCAGCTCATGATGTACAAAACAATAATGTAAAATAAATGACCATTATGAGTTTGTATGATACAGTAACAATAAGTATGAAAATTACACCCGATTTTAATAAACCTGCAAAAAAAAAAGAATCTCCACATTTACAACAACTGCTATATTTGATTCCTATTTGTGTACATAGTTAAATCTTTGCCAGAGAGTTCAAAGGAACGCAAGTATCGCCTGTCATTTTCTAATCCATACATGGAAGCGTAACAGACAGACAAGTGATCCGTTTTACTCTGCAAGCATAGGCAACACAAACGATAATCTGTCAACGTTATTAATTTGATTTTAATCAATTATGACATTTGTCCACATAGTCAACAACTTCTGCAACCTTGGAAAAGGGATTTTTTTTCAAAATGAGGCATTTTTCTTTTCCATTACAAAACTCTTAAGGTATTAAGCATATAGAATGAAGGTTTAAAATACCTGGGGTTTTTTTTTACAAATACACAGAATATTTAACTCATTTAGCACTCAAAGCCCTTCGGGCCAACCTTGATATAAAATACCTGTTACATATTTTTTTTTTACAAATTCAGAACTCCACATATCATCTATCAGAGAAAAGGCTGGTTAATGTTAGTTGCCAAAAATGAATAAACCTTACTGAAACAATTTTAATGATTCCATATGTGTTGCATGATTATGTATATGACAAGACGACATTAAAGCAGTACTTTTGCTCAAAATTGACATTTTTCTGATCTAAGGTACAAATACAATAATTTCAGAGAAATTTCCACACTGGACTTCTATAAAAAGGTGTATATATTGCATTCTAAAATTATTTTTTTTAATTCCTAAATTATGTGATGAGGAATATTTTGATACCAACATGATAGGGTTTATTTGGTTGGGTAGTCTGGGGAAAAAACAGTTAAGTCCTCCTTATTAAGACCTCTCTCACATAATACCAAATGTTGCATTAACTACTAAGTTAACCTTTCAAACATATAACAAATAGCAGCAGACTTTCAAAACATGAAGGTAAAAATATTGAAAATGTCTATAAATATATTTGAAATTAATGAACACATGTGAAGAAATGGGGTAACAGGAGAAATTGTGCATTTTTAGCAATTTCTTTATTTTCCACACTGATTTCATATGCCACCGCTGCAGACATTTCTAAATGAATATATATTTGTGAACGGTAAAAATGTCTTGGGATGAGAAAAAGGCCAAATTTGAGCAAACCTACTGCCTTTTAGAACGTTGCATCATGTTTATTTAATATGACAAAACATTTAGACAGTTGAGGGTTATATTGGTGTGAACAACGGCATTTTCTCAACCTTCTCCTTCTCCTCGTCCGTGTCAGAGCGGGCAATCATCATTGTGTGTCCGTGTCCCAATGCAACTGAATGAACATAAACACCTTCCAAGGTTTTCATCTCTTGAGGAACAGTTGAGGACTTTGGTTTGTTCTCTCCATAGCCCTGAAAATATTAATTATGAGGATAACAACGATAATCTCTGAAGCTTCATAAGTTAATCACAAACATAAGATGATCGCCGAACCCCCGTAGCTCAGTCAGTAGCGACGTGGGCTGTCAATCCAGGGGTTGTGTAACCCCAGCTCGGCCAACATTCTTTCCGACGTTTGACAAGCGTCATTGTGACAAGCGTCATTGTGACAAGCGTCATTCGTCTTCCACCAATGGGGCTATCAGTCTATGTGGAAAAGCAGCCAGTTGCTTGGAAAGAATGTTGTATTAAGTATTGGTGTGAGATAGCCAAGAAATATATGAGAAGGTGAACTTGCCACCGTGATATGACTAAAAAATTGTTGAAAATGGCGTTTTAACCCCAATCAATCAACATAAGCTGATCATATCATCATTAAACTGTAGGACAACACCTTAATAACCCAAAACTATGGCCCTAAGAGTATAAAGAAATTTTGACTCAATCTAACAAAGAAATATTTTATTAAAGGGATATGTGTATTTATTAAAGACTGAACATTGTATCGAGTTAAACCAGTTGCTATCCAAAAATAGAAGATTTCTAAATCAAATTACGATATTAAACATGTCAGAGCAATTTAGAGTTTAAATACAAAGCTTAATAAGTCAAATTTAAAATGCATTCTTGAAAGGGATAACTGTATTTTAGTTATATCACAATAGCAAGTCCATCCAGATTTGAGATTCCAGAAATTCATTGGCAACTGTGTTAACAAATTTTACCCTTATCCACTTGCAGCCCCATACTGACAGAAGGGTTTTGAATCATTATGGTAAAAGGACAAATTGATTGTGGTTTTATGCCATTTTCAACAATTTCTAAAGTCATTTATCACAGTTGCAAGTTCTACCTAATCAAGTGTTTCTTGGCTTTCTCACACAAGTACTATTGTCAAATTACGGGGGAAAAGTTGGAATTTTAACTCACAAATCCTACCTATATATCAGCTCTTCTCAAAACCAAGCAATTTCTCTATTTTAATGTTTTCAACTCGATTCAATATGTATACTTTCATTTGTAGTTTTTTCAAAACTTTCCCTAGAAGTTTTTCAATTTGCAGGTTTATTTTAATGTGGGAATAAGTCTTCAGAATTTTGGAAAGTAAATGAATAATAAAAGTTATTTTAACCTGGTCTTTTATCAAACATATAATTAACCCTTTGCCACATGTTTTCAATTTTATTCAATAATTGTTTCTTCATTTCCATATTTATGAAAAGATATTTTCCAAGTCACCAGCTACAGATGTTTTCAACGTCACCAGCTGCAGAATTATTGTATATATTGAAAAGGTTTATCATAGTTGACTGAGAAGAACATACCAGTTCTCCATATGTTGGACTCGCTCCCCAGCTGACAACACTTTCATCAGCAGCTACCACTATACTCCCATTCCTGTAACAAAATAGTTAACTAGAACAGTGTTCGGAAAAAATATTCAAAAACATTAAAATCACACCAAAATATTTTGCTTTAATAAATATTGGATTTAAAGGCATCACATAAAATTTAACCAAACACGCTTAAAATAATCATGAGCCGGTTTGGTTTCTGTTTATGTCCAATAAAATCACACGATAAAACCAGTCGGTTCTATATATACATAACATACATTAATTTATATGGGTTGTCTCCTCTTTTTTATGACTAACTATTTCGTAGGCAACAATTTGATTGGCCGATGCACAGGTCAATCTGAGAAAACCTGTATGAGGCAGTCAGATCAGAGAACACTTAACCCTTTCCCTCATATGACAATTCTGCAGCAGACGACTTTGAACATATTTTAGTATAACATCGAAAATCTCTATAATTAGATAGATAACCTATGACAAAAATTGGAAAACATTGTGCAATTTCTTCTTTTTTCAGTATGTTTTCAAAAAGCCGTCTGCTGCAGAGGCGTCAGAAAGGGTTAAGAAAGATCAGAACCTTTTCGCAATCCCTACAATTTCGCTTTGCTCGGTTTGTAGTGGTACTTATAATTATGTTTGTTGAATTTAAGTCGTCCAGAACATAAATATCCAAATCTTTTTCTTCTGTGGCATTTTGAAAAGATTTAGTGGATCCATCTTTATCAGTCATTTTGTATTCAAAACATGGGCTGATCACCTTACACTTTGCAATGTTAAAGTACATTAACCATTTGCTTGTCCATTCACACAGCAGGGCACACTGCTGCATGGCTCAACATTCTTGAGCCACATTTTTTTTGACAGACATCAACCCATATTTGTTTCAAGTAAACAAATGAATATATATATATATCAGTACCCCGGAAATGTTTAACCCCCCCTTTTGGAAAAATATAAACAAATTTCATGTTTATTGCAGGTTACCTTGTAATCACTCGATAATGTCAATGTAAAAGTATCAAAAGAATGTTCGACCCTTTCCCTCATACAACAATTCTGCAGCAGACGACTTTGAACGTATTTAGTCAAAACATAGAAAATCTCCATAATTGAATGGAAAACCTATGGCAAAAAGTGGAAAACATTGTGGCAATAGGAGAAATTACATGTTTTGTGCAATTTCTTATTTTGTCACATTGTTTTCAAAAAGCCTTCTGCTGCAGAGGCGTCAGAAAGCGTTTATATGAGGGAAAGGATTAAGACATTCCACCTTGCTACAATCAATGGTTAAGTTTATTGGTAGCATTAGGCACTTAGGGATTTTTTTTTTGGGGGGGGGGGGGAGTCTGTCTGTCTGTCACACTTTTTATCACACTTTCAATGAGCAGGTCAGGTGACACACATACTCCGCAGAGCATTCCATTCTAGTGTTTGAAATTTGGTCTAAAATTATACAATAATATTAATAAAATTTAACTGTTTAGCTGATTTTATATTTCGTGGGGTGGTCTACTTTGTACATATGTTGGACTACATTTTAATATTTGTCAAATTATGATATAATAAGGATGCCAAGTTGAGAAAACTGTCTGTTTTGTGGCTTTATTGACAACTAATAAATTTCAAATATTCTAACAAACATCTTGAAAAGTCTTATGTAGAATTCACAAATCTTGTAATTATGCCTTCTAATGAAAGCAAGGAATCCGCTGTGGCGAGTGGTTAGCGTCGGGGATTTCGAAACAGGGTGTCCCTGGTTTGATCCCCAGTCGCGGCAATTCTGTCATGGTGGAGTGCCCTTGG
>JAUELF010283086.1:0-10354 GCA_031471495.1 Clinocardium nuttallii | reverse complement strand
CATGAGTAGGTGAACTGGCCGTCGTGATATGACTGATAAAATGTTAAAAGCGGCGTTAAACCCCAATCAATCAATCAATTAATTGGACTGCTATACAAAGTTATACTGTTTAAAACTGTTTACCTGAAATAAAGTTTTGTCTGCTGCGATGGTGTCAGAAAGTGTCCATATATTGGAAAGGGATAAGGAAAATATCGGATAATCCTTCAAAATAGAAGTTAAAGTCTGATTAAGAGAATAAAACAATGTGAGTAAAGGAAATCTTGCTTTTCTCCTTTTCCAAATATTTTTTTTAGAAGTTGTTGGCCACAAAGGTATCAAATATCAACTGTATTGGGGAAAAGGCGAATTTGTCCAATTTTCCATTCTTTTCTAAATATGTCTTCAATTTGAATGTCAGATTTAAAAGAACAATAATTGAATCCATTTAACTCGAGTTCTGTTCTACTGTAGCATTTGGAGAATGGGTGACAAAATGGAGATATTAGACTTGATGAGATACTTCCCCTTTCCCACATACAATAAATCTGAATCAGTGCAATGAAGGCAATCTGAATGAAGGCAAGCATAGGGAAACCCTCAATAAATGAAAATATAATTAATGAAAATATTTGAAAACATTGTGGCAATGTAGACAAACTTGCTCATCATGAAGAATATCTCCTTTTGCCACAATGTTTTCCGATGTCATCTGCATCAGAAATCGTCTGTATGTGGGAAAGGGTTAGGCTTGTTCGGACTGTCCTAAGAGAGCTTCTGGCCTATTGTTGGGTCAATATCATTGTCTTCTGCAGTGGCTTTAGCGAAATGCTCATGTTTTTAACCCTTTTCCACCTGCAGACGCATTTTGATGCAATAGCAGCAGACGACTTTTGAAATTATTGTGGCTTAAGGAGCAATTCTACCGTTGGCCACAATGTTTTCAACTTTATTTAACAATTAAGCTATCTTTTAAAGAGATTTTTTCCGGTTTTTGTCACTATGTTTTCAAAGTCTTCTGCTGCAAATTCCCCATACATGGGAAAGGCTTAATTAACTCACACTCTGAAGGCCCTGTTATCTAATAAAAACTGGTGTTCATTTGACATTATATAAGCAGCCCTACACAAATACAACTGCTATGAATCTTTGGCTGCTAGTAAAGACCCAAATGTTAGGCATTCTGAATGGAGACTTGCTTTCTGCCAAGTAGGCTTTACAAGAGTTTTCTGTAGTCCAATTAACACTCAGGTCATGTTGGAAGATACCACAGGTCAATTTTCATAATTAACACCATATCCATTCAAAATTATCTTAACCCATTCCCACTTACGACAACTCTGCAGCAGACGACTTTCAACATTTTTTGTCAAAGAATAGAAAATCTCTATAATTGAATGGATAACCTATGACAAAAAGTGGAAAACATTGTGGCAAAATTTGTGCAATTTCTTCTTTTGTCACTATGTTTTCAAAAAGCTGTATGCTGCAGAGGCGTCAGAAAGCGTATATATGAGGGAAAGGGTAAAGAAAGGATAGAAAATCTATACAATTAACCCTTTCCCACATACAACAAATTTGCAGCAGGTGACTTTGAAATTATCAAGCCCAAAATGTGGAAAATCTCTATGAATGATCTATAGTATGATTATTGAATAGACTTGAAATCATTGTTGCAAATGGAGAAATGACACAATGGTTCCAAATGTTGTCTGCTGCAGAGACATCAGAACGTGTCTATAATGGGGAAATGGTTAAAAAGAACAAAAAATGGCAATTCTGCTTTTGCTTCAATGCATTCAAAACATCATTAGCTGCAGAAATGTCACAATTCAGTACTTTTAGGCAAAAGGTTTTCATATCTGTCTGTTTTTTATCATCTACTAATAATTGTCAAACTAACATTTAGTTTAAATTACCTCCCTCCTCATAACTTTCTGCATCGTGACTAAAGTTTACAGTTGATACATAATATTATATACCAAGTATATTTTGTCAAGAATATATAAATAAGTTTTAACCCTTTCCCTTATACGACAATTCTGCAGCAGACGACTTTGAACAAATTTTGTCAAACATTAGAAAATCTCTATAATTGAATGGATAACCTATGACTAAAAGTGGAAAATATTGTGGCAAAAGGAGAAATTGCTCTTTTTGAGCAATTTCTTCTTTTGTCACTATGTTTTAAAAAAACGTCTGCTGCAAAGGCATCAGGAGGCATCTATATGAGGGAAAGGGTTAAACAGTATAGATCCAGATAAGACTGCATGCAAGTGCAGGCTGATCTGGGTCCTTATATAGTAAGTTAAAAGCTTTCAAAGTCATGTGTCGTTTGGTGAGGTGGTATAACAGGATGAAGGTTAACCCTTTCCCAAGAAATTTGCAGCAGACGACTGTAACAACATCAAGTTAAAATTATAAACTATCTCAATAGATGAACTGTGAAGGTATCATTACTCAAACATATTGAAATGTTGTGGCAAAAAGAGAAAATGCTTGTTTTAAGCAATTGTGGAATTGAAAATTAAGAAAAAAGAATCTTCTTTAAAGAAGGTTGAACAATAACAGTTTGAACATTTAAGAGTTTGGTTTACTATACCTTTTGATAATAATAATTTGTTTGCATTTTTATTTTACTAGCCTAGAATTGTTTTTATTGTTTATTTTTAGTCTCACAGTATTCAGCCTTTATATTTAGTAATATGAGCCGTCCCGCGAGAAAACCAACATTGTGGACTTTGCATAAAGTGTCGACCCAGATCAGCCTAAGCATGCTCATTTCTCAATAGCTCTATCCCCTTGAGGCGGAATGTGTCAGCCTGGATCAGTCTGCGTGGACAGCATAGGCTGATCTGGTCGATACATTACGCAGATGCCATAATGTTGGTTTTATCGCGGGGTGGCTCATATTTACTATCAATATTTAAAAAGAAGTAGTTCTTAATAATATTACTTTTTCTAGCTTTTTATTGTGAAATATTCATGTTTACAACAACTAAATAAGTAATGTAAACGATGCGTGCCAAGTGAATTCTAAGATTAAAATGTATACCAAAACAGTCTTATCTAGACTGCAGTGATCATAAGAAAGGGTGTAGCAGATTTACAAAATATAACTTTTATTTTAGTTTTGTCACGGTATTATATTTTTATAGTTAGAGAAAAATAATTTGCGTTAAAATATTTTGTATAATTTATACGTACATAATTTGGATTAATTGACGATTAAGATGGGCTAATAACCATAACGAAAATCAATTTGAGTCTAATTTAGAACTGTTAAAGTAAATTTAGATCTAGATGTACTGAGATCTCTATCACTTTTACGCTTTTACGACTTCGTCAACTTTACATCTGTCGTAATATGCAGTTACCCGCATCGACAGTGATGTCGTGGGTAGAATAATTAGGACAACATACTGATCACGGTTATCATTAATCTCATTCTGTTCCGTATTGAATCATTCGATTTATTTCTACCGCAGACGCGTCCAAATACATACAATTATTTTCTCAATTCAATTTAGGAGATATTGTAGAACGGATCTTTAACCTCTATTTGGGATAAAGTAATTTGATTCAATATAAATGCAATATCATTTACACAACCAATACAGGAATTCATCCTAATCACAACCCCATAGATCCCCTTGTGATTGATTTCCTTCTCAAGTAATCAGTAGTTAACACAACGGATAATCTTTGTAAATGGATTATCATAAAGCGACGCGGTAAATTATCAAAATGCTTTAATTGTCTCAGCATAGAGGAGAAAACGATAATCTGGTTATAGAAATAATGGATTAATGTAAATCGTGCAAACAAACATAATTATATTTAACGAATTGTTGAAGACAGAACATAAAACACTGTAATTTTGGCTTGGAATGTTTAAACAAAGTAATCTAGGTACTTATTTTTGTAATTACGAAAATAATGCATGCATATCTTGTATGCGTATTCCATATTTCAAAAACGTATCTGCGATATTTTCATCCAAACTATCGCTAATTCTTTACCCATATAAAAACAAACCATTCGTCGTTATTTAATTATTCCAAAACATAGTTGACAGTCATCTCAATAATCATTGCGCTACATATATTTTTCAATATGAAGCATTTTGTTATCTTTAGAGTGTAGCAAAATGTGTACATTTCACCCGCACACACAATGAGCAATTTCTCCTTTTGCCAGAATGTTTTCAACTTAATTTAATATTTTTGCTTTCATTTATAGAGGGTTTATATATGTTAACATAATAATTTCAAAGTCGTTTGCTGCAAATGTGTTGTATGTGTTCCTAATAACAGTATACGAGCGCAATTCTACAGGAAACCGTCCACAGTACATTAGCGATAAGAACATATCCAGATCACGCTGCGTATCTACACTTACTGATCAAGTTATGCACTGTAACCAAACCGTGCAAGAAGCTTTTAAGAAGCATCTGACATAAGATTTATAACAAATTATATGGATGTGCACATTTGTTAAACACTTCTTAAAGCTCCGGTAAGTATTGCACGATTGATAAATACTTAGTGAATAAAAGTGTATGACTTACCGAACATTTCCGTGGCAAGGTGTGGCAGTCCCGGGTATGGGTACGGGTACGTGGGTGTGGGTCTGTGAGCTAGAAGCGGTCGGTTCTGAGATAAAATATTGTCTATTGAAAACATTGAAGATGAAGCACTGGACGGCGGGCTGCCGCCTTGAAGTAATGGTGAAGTAGGCATCGGTTTCATACTTTCCTGACTGCCTTGTAAGGCTTTCAGCTGTTCTGCGGTAACTAATGACCTTAAATGTTCGTGGTTGTACAAAGCTTTTAGATGTTCGTGTCCATACATCGACATAGACTTAAGGTGTTCCCCGCCATAAAGGGCCTTTAATTGTCCTGCACTGTACAGCGATTTCAACTGTTCCGGCGAATAATACAAACTTAGCGGTAAATGATGCATTTTCACAAATAAATATCAACACACAAAATAAATACAAAGCTTTCTTTTTATAACTCTTGTGTCCGGCTTCGAACTGTTTTTACACCAGCATGTCCAACTGTAAGTTCGGTAGTATAATCGCACAAGTGTGGATATAAAGATAATATAACTACAAGTCCAACACTCCAAGTCCGCTCCACTGTTTTTTGTACAAAAATATCTAACACAATTCCTTATGAATTTACAATGTTTCTATCAGAAAGCTAAACAGGAATATAATTCAACCTTATTCGTATTTTCTGATTTAATTTCTCTTAAACTGCATTAGTATACGCCCAAACTATCATTACTGATCCATAATCGTTCACCGTTGCAATTTATCCTAAAGAAAACGATACCTTAATCTCCATTTTTGCCTTATTTGGAACGCGATAGGTTTATTGGTGGACCAATCAGAATGGCGCTATGCTAATACGGTGTTCGCTCCGCCTATCGGGCTATGAACCGTAAAACGCTCTTTTTCATCGGAAGCTTGTACAAATCGATCATTTTAAAATGCAAAATGGGCGTAACTATATAGTGTCATTATCGGCAGTTACGCGATTCTGGAATTCAGCAATCATATACAAATCTAAGAAATATATTTGAACCGCGTCAGGTTAATAGGGGTGGTGTTGTAGGCCCTTTTTACGATGACTTGAATTTACTTTAGTGTACAATCATTGAAGATACGCTTCTATTTCTTTGCTAAAAGTAAGATCTATGCGTATGTTAGATGTACGCTGACTATAGAGACTCTGGTGATACTGTGCGGATGTACAGCCTCGTCTAAGTCTGCAAAGTTCGCACGTGCAATCAATAGCCCTTTACGACGTACGCGGCTGATTTCTGTGATGCCTGCAGCTCTACATGCGTATGTGAGCATGTTTATCAGATTGCATACATGTTGTTATCGTATTTGTGATTTTTGTATGATAACGCGAATTGTCATGAAGTCAGAGTTAGATTTGAAAATCAATTAAATTTATTGGTTAATTTAGCAGATAAGAATAAATTGGTACATGTATCTATCTAAAAACAACGTAGAAACAGTGACATTTGCCCCGTGGGTTTAGTTTTATCTAAATATTGTTCAAAATGACATGACTTGGGAATTCTGCTTGATTTATAATTTTATTACCCATTTAAATATTTTCAACATATTTAGAACTAATTCTAAAATGTAAAAAATGTTTAATGGCTTTACAAGCATGGGTAACTAACATATTTATCTGTCATTGTTTTTCTGTTTACATGATAAATTATCTCTACACGGACTAGAATTGATAAAATCATAAAGATTACGTCTAAAATTCATTTATTAGTTTATGTATTGGAATTTTCATTGTATTAAACAATATTCATTTACTGTTTCTGCTACGTGGCCATTAACCACCAACTTCATTACAAGAAGTTAGATACAAAGTTTCACTAAGATTAGAATACGAAACGTTCTGCACAAAAAAAGGAGAGAAATGTTGATTTAAAAAAAACCCACACCAAATAAATAAAACATTTTTAGTTAGTTTTTATCTGTATACGATAACATTGAGGGTTTAATGTTATACGTTTTCTCGATGACTTTAATAGTGGAAAGGTTTGTTTTGGTCAATTCAACAAGTTACAATCAATGGGCGAAGGGCGATCTAGACAATGCTGGCTGTATTTCTTAAAAATAAAATAAAAATAACAAAAATGATGCGGTATATCGTTCAACCTTTATTTAACATGTCTTACAAGTTTCGTTACAATAGTACATACAACATAGGTTTCAATAATTCCTACTTATTTATCAACGCAAAAAAGTACAAATAAATAAATTAATTAATTAATGTGTTGACATAATACATTGGAAAACATTTGTTTTAACATATTGCGTTACCAATATACATGTTTAAATGACAAACATACAAATGTACACAAATAATAGAAAATATAGGCAAAATGGACTAGTCACTAGTTCTTGCAACTTTAATATTTTGTACAAATATTTTTATATCGCCCAGGCAAAGGTAGTGATTGAAGCAACACATTACCAAGTTTTAAAAATGGAATATAAATGCAGAAGTCGTGAGTTGTGGCCTTTATGGCGGTAAAACAGATTATAACTGTATAAGAATCTCATACAAGGTTATGAAACGTTAGTTAGCAAGACTTGTCATGGGTTGAAATCGATAACATTAAGAATATATATATATATGTAAGTAAATTGTTTATTAGTATGACATGTGTTAACATTTTATGATATACATTTATAATTTAACAAATAATATTTGTTATAGTACAACCGGCCCAAAGGGCCTATAAGTCACCAGAGAGTAAATATATGTTACGTTATATGTATCATACACATATACACGAACTCGATTATATACACAACATCGGATGTCCATAGATCTGAAAAATGTTTTACAAAATTAATTAACTGCAGTATGTGTAACGTTTTCCTTCGTAAATAAATCGTTATTTATCAATTGAGAAAACATCATATAGACAAATGTGGAAGTTACAACAGAGTACAACTCATTGTGAGAACAGTAGACATTGGTTGTATCAGTCAAGGTCCCCGTTCACAAGTTGGCTGTGTGAATGTTTTATCTGAAGGTATATATGAGCCGTCCCGTGAGAAAACCAAAACTATGCCATCTGCGTAATGTGTCGACCAGATCAGCCTGAGCAGTCCGCGCAGACTCATCCGGACCGACACATTCCGCCTCCGAGGAATAGATGTATAGAGTAATGATTCCTGAACCAGAAAATCCACAAGAGGCGAAAAGTGTCTTACCGGGTAAGCCTGTGCGGCATGCTTAGGCTTATCAGGGTCGACACTTTACGCAGAGACCACATTGTTGGTTTGCCTGCGAGACGGCTCATATATGAATAAAATAAAGAAAATGGATTATATTATTGTTCCCGAAATTTGATGTTTGGCTACTCCGAGTTTACAAGCGAGTAGTTCTATAATCGATGGGTAAATGGGTATTGGAATGAACATTTAAATAATCTAGATTCGTTATAAACTAAAATCGTCCCTAAACACATGTTGACGCTGGAGATCTCTAAACAGATAAAAAACTGCAACAGATTTATACAGGATAAAAAGTAACATATTTCCTTGTTGATAGATACACGTGGATATAAACTCTAAAATCCATTAACTACAATAAACGTTCTATCAATATTTTGGAAAAGAATTTCAGATTTAAAACTTTAAGGTCTTTATCTCTGAATATCTCGGTTTTATTCCCACGGATTTCGTCAATCCTAAAACATTTTACTTTATACAAAATGTTTATTTTATTCTGCGTAGATGGTGTGGTGCATTTTCGTAAACGACAAGTTAGAATAACATTTCGGTATTGTCACTGTATGCGAGAAAAATCACATTTCAACTCAGTTCCAATTTATTCAAGTATCGCTGAAAAACAACAACAAGGAATTTAAACAATATAATTGTGACTTGACATTGATATAAAACATAGATTTTTGTAAGAGCTATGTTTGACGAATTTATTTATAAACCCTTTCTTCTTTACAGACAAAACCACGACACCGCTACAGATATCGCATGTGTTGAAAACTATATTGGAGTAAATACGAACAATATTTTGTTTTCACGTTTGCATTTAAATTATATTTCTAATTTTACCAAATGTTAATATTTTCTTCAGATTCTTTCAAAGCAGAGTGCTCTTAAAATTTAATTTGAAAACAGCTCAAAACTAAGGCCATTCTCTGAAAAATAAATTCACCTTTTGCCACAATGTTTTCCAAAGTCATGTGTGGCGATTCGTCAAATGGTGTATACATGAGGGAAATGGTTAAGAAAAATATTACAACAAACATATAATTGCTAAAAAAAGGACTAAACACGTGTTTAATAGACTTATACATCTAAGTCCCTAAGCTAATTAGGAATAAAGCGAACCGATATGCCTTATATAAATACACACATTAGCGGTATGTTTGATTCCCGTTTCTATCCGACAACAAAATCCCTAATACTTTAATGGAATTGTCTGATTTAGACTGCTCTGTTGGTATAGGGGATCTAAGCATTGTTTTTTAATAATATAAAGTTTGGTATAGTTCTTTTCTTCTATAATCTTTTTCACTTGTATTTTTTGTATAAATAGATACTCTATGGAAATATTATCAAAACCATAAACAAAAGTTAAAGACGCTCAATCAGAGATAGGAGCCCGGTCACCAGAAATAAACTCCTTCATAATTATATCTACACTACAAACAATGTATGTGTAGATTAATATCAAACTGTGTTTCGATACAGTTATATCAGGATCTTTATAGTTAGATCGTCTAACATTTATAGTTTTATAGATTTAAAATACCGTATAGATATAAACCGACTATGAAAATGTAAACCGTTCTGATTGCTAGTTTTTTACAGAAATACTGATTTATATGTTGCGGCCGTATACTAATCAAATATAAAAACATAAAATATCGGATAGCCTATCATGCAACTACCAAATATTTTCGATTTCTATATTGTGCACTTATCATTACTACAAACCGTTCACAAGCATGGTTATAAAGGACAATTGTATCGTTAAAATGATTGTTAGATATTTGTTTGACAAAAATGCGATGCACGCATATACAAGCTAGCATACATGTTGGCCTTTTAAATATATGCCAAATATACGTATTTTACGTATTCAATACCAAGCAGTAATGAAGTTAAAAAGAACACCCCACATTTTGAAATTGAATTAAAACAAATAAGCCACAAACCCAGACGCACTGCTGTAAATTTGAAAAGTTTATGCTTTCGTATCGTTTCGATATTCTCAGTTAAAAGTGTGTCTGATATGATCTTTGCTTTAGCTGTCTGCTTATAAAAAAACCTTCTGTAAAATATATCTGAAAACGTCGTGAGAAAAAAAGAGTGTGCTCGTCTTTAGCAAGTGGATGTCTGACCTCACAATTGTTTCAAAGGTTGTTTTCGTTATGGTGCTGAAAGTTGTCTTAAGAGGGGTAATGTCATATAGATCTAGTCATATAGATCTAGTCATATAGATCTAGTCATATAGATCTAGTCATATAGATATAGTCATATAGATCTAGTCATATAGTGAATACTTAAATTATGTTTCTGTTTCTAGTATTTATTGCATTTTGTGTTTTCCATAGTATACTATCGACAATGTTTCTAATCAGTTTGAGAGTTTCGTAATTATTAATTGACTCTGTGTTTGTATTTATCCATACCAGTTCATCTGTAATCACTGACCATGTTTTCTTTACTTTTGATTATTTCTATGTATTCGTGTATTCTTTTTTTTTTAAAAATAATTTAAAAAATTGTAATAATTGTAACAGAATTGTTCAGAAGTTATAAATGAAAGGTGTGTGGGGGGGGGGGGGGG
>JAUELF010283076.1:0-10354 GCA_031471495.1 Clinocardium nuttallii | reverse complement strand
ACAGATTATAGTACACTTATTGAAACATGTAGGTTAAATAGTGGACCCTCTCTACAGATTATAGTACACTTATTGAAACATGTAGGTTAAATAGTGGGCCCTCTCTACAGATTATAGTACACTTATTGAAACATGTAGGTTAAATAGTGGACCCTCTCTACAGATTATAGTACACTTATTGAATTGAGACTAAAACATCCTGGCATTGTGAGCCATTTATCATTTTGCAAATATATTTTTACAGTTCTCATTATTAGGTGCGTCAAGAGGGAAGGGAATCATGCAAAAACATTATACTATTTGCAAACGTTATATAGCAAAATGTTAGTTTTTAAACATTTTGTTCAAGAATAACAAATAGTTAATTCAAAAGTGTCTAGTCTTTATACATTGGACATGAAAAACATATGCTTATTAAGAACATGTTTGTTAGAAAATCTAAACAATTACTACATAAAAGAGACAAAGACTAAAAGTGAGCAAGTTGAATATTTATTTCTACAGTCAGGAATTACTTCCCAGATTTAGAATGGGGTTTTCTAAACATTTTGACAATTATTTTATTGAATATTAAGAGCATAACTTAAAGGACACAACACAATTGTTAAAAAGGAAGGGTTTCCAGGTACAGAGATTTCCCCTCATACAACACAGCCGTCACCTTAAAATAAATGCAAAAGTGTTGGTAATTTTCGTCTCATTATTCACCGACATTGCTACAGACTATTCACTGAAGCGATGTGTTTCACGAAACAGGTTCGACATTACCGTCCTGCTAAAAACAAATTCATTGTAGGCTGTTTCTCCCATTTCTACAATGTTCTCCGAACCCGCCAGCCACAGGTGTATCAACATTCGTGTTCATTCAAGAAAAGAGAACTCTAATATAAATATAGTTTGCAAATGAACGGTATTTGACAAATATCTTGCAATTATCAGGTGTGCGTAAAAGTATTTTATTTATATAGAATAATACATTTAAAGAAGATGAAATTGAAATGAGTAAAAATAAAAGTTTATTTACTAGCTTACCGGTCTGTCGTATTTAACGCCTTGAATAATTATATATAATAACCGATGTCTCTCCACTCGATTCAATAACCATTACCGCTCTGACAAAGGTTTTCCAGATTTATGATCTTTGAAAAAGGGTTGCCATGGTAATGGGTTTATATTACTCTAATTAAATTTTCTTTTTACATAACTTCAAAGTTTTATGATGTGTTTTTGTTCTATCTCTAATGACTTTTATCGTTCAACAGGCATCGAAAAACATAACTTGGTGTTGCAGCAGAATTTGTCTATTGATTTCGATTTAATCTTTATAATCAGATAAAGATTCTAGACAACCCTGCGTTCAAAACAAATCCAGACTATGTTCAATAGCCACTGAAACTAGAATAACTTTTGACGAAAGCGCAACTTATGTTTCAATTTGATCCCGTTAAATACGACTTAGTTTCGTCGCAACGTTTGAAGGTCACATTATTCTCAACTGAACGAAGCTTAGCATCCGTAGTATTCATTCTTATATGTTTTTATTCATCTGCATCCGAAACGGTGTGATATATAGATAATGTCATCATCATATTTCCTTATATATATATGTATAGTATGTGTAAGTTAAACATGGGAATACACGTTATTATATAGTCAAGACGCTCGGACAGGATCAGATCACATTTGCATTAAATTTTAGTTTGAAGTAGGTTTATCCTGCATTGGAGATATCGTAAACAAAAAACGGATCGGTAATTAACATCCATGCATTCAAAACAAAGTATAAATTGCACACGCATTATTTATAGTACCACGGATTTGTTATGCAAAACGATAAAACAAAGATAACAGAACATATTCTAAAACCAAAACAAAAACCTAAATTCCGCCATGCTTAAACAACTTTCTGGCATTTGTTTGTTTTTTGTTTTTTGTTACTGTATGCCAAAATAACTTCGCTGTGTAGCCTGGTTCTGCATTATATTGTTTGTTGAAATGTATATGTATGAATACAAACATTTGTCTTGTACTATATATACTTAATCCTCTAAACACATGTGAAGAGAGTAAATAAAACTTGTAAACTTGATAACATTAAAGTAATAATTTCACTTTCCACTACCATAAACATCTAACTACTGATCGTTTTTGCTTCATTTTTACTGGGTAGACATATCCAGTCAGCCACATTTTATACATGTTCATGATTTTCAATTGAGAGGGCTTTTTTTAACATTTATTGCCAAAATGGTTTTAAACTATTTAGTGCTTATTTTGTTGAAACTATTAGCAGTATTTGCAGAAGTTTTAACATTTCAATTTTATTTATCACCATCTGGAGTTCGGCACCTTTTTCTTTTACCTCGGTTCATTTTTTACAAATGAAAATGACGATGATGTTTTCGTTTGAGACATTTTTCGGATAATAATTATATTAATTATAAGGTATTGTTTAGCCATATATAAATATAGTTTATTATTTTAAACGAAAACATTACGGTCATTATGGTTATACTACATGGACCATTTTCTTCTCAAACGAAAATTTGGACGCCTGTGGTCAAACTGAGAATATTTATGTTACTAAAAGTTAAGATGGTGTCGACGTCACGTCTTCGCTTTAATGAATTATGTGTTGAATTTTGCTAGAAATAAATCGATTAGCCAACGTGAGACACCCCGTTGTAAGAGAATTAATTGATTTTAATTAGTTGAAATATACAATTACCCAACACTAACCACATCATCGACAGTTGGTTATGGTTTAAACGATATCTAGACTCATTATGGTTTGATTAAGGCTTGGTGGCATAACAACAATGATTTCCTGATCTATGGAACACCACAGCTGTCTTATGTTGTGATATGTCATGTTAATATATATAACTTGGTATGCTATCATGTCCAACTTACATGCCATCTTGTCAGTTAAACAATAATAACGTGTAAGTTGGACATAATAACATGTAAGTTAGACATACTAGCATGTAAGTTAAACATAATAACATGTAAGTTGGACATACTAGCATGTAAGTTTAACATAATAACATGTAAGTTGGACATACTAGCATGTAAGTTGGACATACTAGCATGTAAGTTGGACATAATAACATGTAAGTTGGACATACTAACATGTAAGTTGGACATACTAGCATGTAAGTTAAACATAATAACAAGTAAGTTGGACATACTAGCATGTAAGTTAAGCATAATAACATGTAAGTTGGACATACTAGCATGTAAGTTGGACATAATAACATGTAAGTTAAACATAATAACATGTAAGTTGGACATACTAGCATGTAAGTTGGACATACTAGCATGTCAGTTGGACATAATAACATGTAAGTTGGACATACTAGCATGTCAGTTGGACATAATAACATGTAAGTTGGACATACTAGCATGTAAGTTAAACATAATAACATGTAAGTTGGACAAACTAGCATGTAAGTTGGACATACTAGCATGTAAGTTGGACATACTAGCATGTAAGTTGGACATGCTAGCATGTAAGTTGGACATGCTAGCATGTAAGTTGGACATACTAGCATGTCAGTTAAACATAATAACATGTAAGTTGGACATACTAGCATGTAAGTCGGACATACTAGCATGTAAGTCGGACATACTAGCATGTAAGTTGGACTTACTAGCATGTAAGTTGGACATACTAGCATGTAAGTTGGACATGATAACATGTAAGTTGGACATACTTGCATGTAAGTTGGACATACTTGCATGTAAGTTGGACATACTAGCATGTAAGTTGGACATGATAACATGTCAGTAACACATTTTAACATGGCATATCACAACATTGGACAGCTGTGGCGTTCCATACATACTGATCCATATTGTCCTTCTTGTCGTCTTATTTTAAAAATATTATCCGAATTCCTCGTAAAAATCTGGGTGGTCAGTGATTTCGAATAATGTCTATTTTGTATTACGTCTTTCTTGCGGTACGACACTACAAACCGAGATTAGAAAGTAGCTCTTCTTATTTGGCCTGTGTATTGAAAATGGTGCAAGTTGACTTTTCAGAACAGTATAGATTCAAATCGGCCTGATCAAGTAGTGCACTGTTCACACAATTACTTGCACTAGCTATAATCTATCACGTTGTGTAGATTATGATAAGATTCATCAGGTGTACACGATGATCCAAACCTATTTTTAAAACGTATTATGTTCGACAATGTCAACATCTACCTTTTTGTCATGCACTAGCTCGGTTTTTCCTTTGATCCCGTTCCGCGAGAAAACCAACATTGTGAACTCTGCGTTAAGTATCGACCCGAAATAGCCTAATCATGCATCGCAGGCTAACTCGGACAGACGCTATTCGCCTCCTGTCCATTTCCTGTTTCAGGAAGCATTACTATATACCTATATCACCCTGAGACGGAATGTGTCGACCAGAATTAACCTGTGCTAACTGCGCAGGCTGATCTGGATCGATACATGACGCAGCGTCCATTATGGTGGATTTCTCGTGGAACGGCTTATTTGTAGACACAAGTTTGCGCATCAAATTACCTTATTAATTAACCTCATTACGATAGTGAAACCGTAGATGACATATTGGTGTAGATTAATATGTTTCACACTTTCCCATATACCTGAGACTTGCCGATACATCTACAGCAAACGGCTTTCGAAAACCTGTAGCAAAATAAATCAAAGTCCTGAAAGCTCTGATTGTATAGGGGCACATGCAAGTTGAAAATATTTGGCATAGATAATATGGACAAACATTGTTGAAACAATGAAACATGACCTTTAAAAAAAAAAAAATGAGCGCAGCAACACATATTGCCTGCAAATAACAAATACCTAATTTATCAAAGTTTGACCCTTTTTTTGTATAAACAAAATAAATCACGACGGACCAACCAATTTAAAAAAAACCTGACTAGCAACCTTTAATTAAAATATTTCCAGTTCAGAAATCACTAAAGATCCTCAATTTTATTGTCATATTGTAATCATGCTGTTAAAAGAAAGACAATATAAAGCATGCTAGAGTTATGTTGCTTTTGCACTGAACATCTGTAGCTCTAAGTTTCCTTTACAGCAAGTCTTCATTTGATACATTGGAATATATTGAGACAATAATCGAAGAAATGAAAAAAATAGTTTTACACTTAAAAAACACATCAGATTCGTGTTCAAAATATTGTTTCGATCTTTTAATCCTTATGTTTACTTGTGATAACTTTGAGATGGGTCTGCGAAACAGAAACATAGTTTTGACCCATTAATGCAAACCGTAACGGACAGATGGACGGATAAATAAAGACGAAGACGGACGAACAGTTAGTCGCTACGGACAAAGAACAGCGCTTTAAAGCACTCATTAACGAAACGCATGTGTTGCATGCGAAAGTCATATAATAAATGAGAACATGGAAAGACAACCATATACACACTCCAAAACGTAGCATGCTAAGGTTATGGTAATGGTTCACTGCAATGGAAATTAATTGAGACAATCGCTGAACTAATGAAAAATGGAGATAACTAGTATTTTGCCGTTCTCCTGATCAACGTTTTGAGCAATACATGCAATCCATGATGGACGGATGAATGTACATTCAGACAGACAGCCGACCGGACGCCGGATTAAACCTCCAACTCATAAAGAATTGATTACAGAAGACTTGTTTGATGCGTCAAAACACTTCTGTGCTTAGGAAAGCTTAAAATATGGTATTTGTATAGTATTTGCAATTTAATTGTATCGCCGAAACGGAACCGTACAAGTTCAATTCACAAACACATATTTAGACTAAATATTTAGTTTATTTGTCAACAACTACATCTAGGACTAGATTACACGTTGACAGAAGTTGAGTCTTCAATTAACGCAAATGCATATACATTTTAGTGCAAAAGACGTTAGAAGTGCCTCAATTATAACATAAATAATGACCTTACGGTTATAACTTGTGTGTATGTTGACATTTTCGGCCAACTTTCTTTCCGACGTTTGACACAAGTCAATGCGACATGCATCATTTGTCTTTCAATTATGAGCTTAGTCTACGTGAAAAACAGCCAGTTGGTTGGGAAGATTGTTGTGCGGAGTACTGGCCCCGAAACTATAAACCTTTAAAACGTGCTCCATGCTCAGAAATGAACTCCGTGCTCCAAATAAGGCTTTTGATTGGTCAATTTGGAGAACGAATTTGCTTCTGACTAGTCAGATACTTAAGCACAAATTCTGAGCACAGATTAAACTTTTATAGTTTCAGACCCTGATGTGAGAAAACCAAGAAACACATTTGTTGTTGAACTGGCCACCGTGATGTAACTGAGGAAATGTCAAAGACGGCGTTAAACCCAAGCAATCCAATGTTGAAATTTACTTATCTCTTTTTTGTAGATTTAATTTTTATTTTATTTATTTACTTATTTTGGTTTTACGCCGCTTTCAACATTATTCAGTTATATCATGGCAACAGTGCACTTAACTATGATCCGAGTAAACAAACCAGTATGTACTAGGCTAGAAATGTGCCTTGCCCAAGGGCACACCACCATGACCGTAGTGCTGCGACCGGGGATTGAACCTGGGACAATCGGTTTCGAATACCCCGACGCTAACCACTCGACCACAGCGGAATCCCTTGACATACAGCGACACGTGAGAATATTCAACACAAAACGCGACCTGTTTTACCAACAATTCCACAGTAGCGATGAAACCGTTAGTACCATTCTTTCATGGCATGTATACACAGTAAGACATCTGTCTTTGGACAAATTATGTTATAACAAGTTTGTTTACAGTCTTCCTTACGCTTGACCACATATACTCAATATACAGCAAACAACATTGAACTAAGGCTAAAATCTTGACCTGAATTAATAAAAGTATTATTTTAATTAGTGATGAAAACATTGTGGAAAAATACAAACTTGTTGATTATCATTCACCTGTGAAGGTTATTCAAATGTGTCTAAAAGGGGCAAATGTTAAAATAATGAGTGTAGACAAATATTTTCATTATCTAGGTTATGGAAAAAGAATAATTCATGTTTTAAAGCATTGTTTGGAAAGGAGGAATTGCTCATTGTCAGCAATTTTTCCGTTTGCAAATATACTTTCAACATTCGTATGTTACTAAGTAGCTATAGCGGAAACGGTTTATCGAATGGTTTATCGTGACCCATTTCCTCTTTTTCCACAAAGCTATATATAAACTATATATTTTTCCCGTTGCTGTAAGGCAAAACTTCTCGTTATCATTAATCTCTAGCATGTTATTCAAAATGTGTCCGGATAGGAGGAAGAGTAAAAGAATGTCCATAGTAAAACGTTTAAATATGAAAAGAATTAATTAGAAACGTGTTTGAAAGCATTGTGTGAAAAGGAGGAATTGCTCATTGTCAGCAATAGCTCCACATTTTCAACACTATTTTCAATATTCGAACTTTTATATTATCACGGAAAGGGTTCCGCTTCCATGGGGAGGATGTGACTATTTCCCGCTTACAGACGCTTACAGACGCATGTGCAGCAGATGACAATCAAAAACATTGTGACAAAAGGAGAAATTACTTATCGTAGGCAATTTCTACCTTTGCCACACTAATTTCAACTCCTTTCAATAATGTTATTTACAGTGATCTGCACATTTCTCTCTATAAGTCGACTGTTGTAAACTAATGGAGTCACAGCACGGTTGACGTTACCTATCACCACTGACAATGAGGTCAATCATAGTTCAGAGTGTGTTTCACTCGTTGATTTATGCAAGCGGATGGTTTTTCGTGATTCGGTCGAAACAATGAAATCGTAGAAAATGAAAATTATAACCAAACAAAACTCGATGTTGGCGTATTAATTCAATAGTAGACTGTGGTTGCAGCCGTAATCGGACTTTTCGAAAGCAGGCTAGCAATGGGATAGTGGCGATACGCCCCTATCCCAAAAATCATTCTGTTTTCAAGACACCATAACTTTTTATTAATTAGGTCTTAATTTAGTTGAAGGGACACTGATTCGCTATTTATTCCAGATTAATGAAGGGTAGCATCATCAGCACATAGGCCAATATTTAAGTGTATATAAAGGTAAATCATTCACATATAATAATCAAAGTACTGAAAGTATTACTGGAAGGTGATTAAAGAGAGATGTCAGCCAGGTTCAGATGGGATAATGAAATGTATGTAAGGTATGAAAAGGTCATGGCTAGGATATATGGATAAGAACAGAGCGTATATGAATTCAAGTCTTTAAAACTTCTTTATTTTTGCTGCATTTTCGGAATAGGTAAAATAAATCAAACAAATATAATGAAAAAACACAAGAACTGGTTTAGTTAATACTGTTATGCTGTATAATTTCGAAAGTATGGCTTCATCAGTAGAATACAATAATACAAACAGAATAAAAACTTCAAAATTGTTGACACCTGGACATAAAAAATTATATTTACATTAGTAAGCAAAACAAATTGCATTGAAACAAAATATTCATTTTTGAAATAATATAGAAAGCATTTTTTCATATTTAGACAGAAATGCACTGCACGACGTTGCAATTACTACCACTCTTTAAGTAAGATAAGATAAGAAATTGTTTATTAAAGTGACATGTGTGAAACATATTATGATTAACAGTATTATATAAAAAACAAAAATGATCACAGCCGGCCCTTTGTACAAGTGAAAGATTTATTTCTGTTATCGTGCAGTGACAGTAAGTATAACCAATGTACAAGTTATGCATAAATTACTTTTATCATCCAGTGAACGTATTCAAAATCAATGCTCAAGTGTTTAAGTTTAACATTAATTATTTGTATCTTACAGTGAACGTATTCAAAATCAATGTACAAGTGTTTTAGTTTAACATTAATTATTTGTATCTTACAGTGAAAGTATTCAAAATGAAATGATATAAATCATCAAAGGCATCGACTCTGTTTTTGGACACACCAATAGGACTATTTCCTTGTAGAGAAGTATCAAAGGGGTGCAGACTCCCTTTAACGATTAGTAAACGATTAGTAACATGTATTTAGTCTTGTTGACGTTTTATCTCACCTTAATCAATAAGACAACATTCTTAAGGCGGCGAACAACCCTGCCCTTATCAAAGCATATGGCTGATTTAAGCCTCGTTCAAAGAGCAGTGGAACGGGCAACGAACCGCGTCCTGTTAAAACAGTACTGTTATTAACTGAATTGAATTGAATTAAACTAATATTATATTCGAATACGACCATTTATCTATTGTCGCTGTCAAAATAGGCTTTCTAAATATCTATGTCATCAAAATAGTGTACACAGCTAAAAGCAGTTGCTGTTTTTATCGCATATGCACGTACTAGATCATCTGTTAATATTATCATAAATTACAGGGTAGTAGCTGAATGATACTTCTATTAGTAATTATAGTACATATACTGAAGACTGCGGTATGCTTTGCGTGGAGCTAAAAGCTAAAACCTGCAATCGAAGTCCAACTTGCCCGATATTCACGTTGCATTTATGTGATAGAAACATGATAAAACTATTTCTGTACGACGCGGCCTAAGTTTAACGCACATCTTAAAGGTGACTAAATGACTTTGCCGTCTTTGACATGTATTGTCCCCTGTCTTAAGCCATTGTATCGATAGGACGGAGGTGTTACGGGCGTAGTTTGCCCCGGACCCCGGTACAGGTGATGCGACAATGCTGACAGATATTGTGTTAAATAACTGCCGAATTCACGCGATGTTACCATCACAGAGGCGCGATCCATGATTCAAAAAGGGTACTTAGGACCCAGTAGGGTGCTTCGATGGATTCCCATTCAACGATGGATGCTGGAATTCCAAATCAAAGTGGACCCAAAGTGACCCTAATACTCCATGTCGAAGTGTGTCAAAAATAGCAGGTTGACCCCGCTGAAGGCCTGCTTGTTTTGACCGTATCTAGTGAGGCTGCATTAAGTAGTCGAATGAGGTTCTGTAGTGCGGTCAATTGTTAATATTCAAATTGAGGAGTATTTAGGAATAACATTGTTGTGTGCAAGCCGACTTAATGATTATATCGGCAGTACTAATAAGGCTTCTTGCTGCGCGAGTCGAGAGTTTCTTAATTTGATAAAGACCCAGACGTGCAATAACGGCTCGAATTTTTCAAAAGAGGGCGTGCTCGGTTAATGGGAAACTTGTCAGATCGACGGGTGCTTGTTGTATAATTAGTTATATATAGGCATACGTGCCTCGACCTTTCCTCTACACATCACTTGGTCTATAATTAGTTCTATATAGGCATACGTGCCTCGACCTTTCCGCTATACATCACTTGGTCTATAATTAGGTTTATGTAGGCATACGTGCCTCGA
>JAUELF010283065.1:0-10354 GCA_031471495.1 Clinocardium nuttallii | reverse complement strand
TAGGCTTTCAGAAAAGTAGTCGATGAAAAATCACAGAAAACAAAGTGCACACTTTCTTTTGGAACTGAGTGTATATATAATTAAAACCAATATGGAAAGAAAATGAGAAAAATATGAAAAAACCCATATAAAGCTGATTTTCAAGGTAGAAATGGTGTCACATTTTTTACACACGAAAAAGTTTAAAATCATAGAACTTTTCCATTCTACATAATAGAATTTTCTGTAATCAGCCATAAACATTGAACATCACTTTAATAAAATATGCAAACAAAAATATAGATAAAGATTAGAAATACAACAGTTTTGCTTAAAAAACAGGCCTTTCTTCAAGGCAAAAGTCAATTTACCAGAAAAGGAGTACGGTGACATATCTTTTTGTTTGCATCATTTACTCAAGTGAACGATGTTCAGTGTTTATGGATATGGCGTCTCATTTCTCTCCTTAACGTTGATTCAGAATAGCAACACGTGTGTTAGGAAAACGTTTGCAAAAAGTCTTACCCTTGATTATTAACACTGATCAGCAAGGATACTTTAAAAAGAGACAGATAAGTAACAATATACGACAAATACAAGATGTAATTGATTATGCTGACGAATTAAAGCTAATTAACTACTCCCTGTTATCTTTAGATTTAATAACAGCTTTCGATACTGTTCAATGGAATTTTTTGTTTGATGTCTTAAAAGTGTATGGCTTTGGTGAATCTTTCATACGTTGGATAAGGACTACCTATAAAATTATCACAGCTAGTGTAATAAATAACGGTTGGAAATCGCATGATTTCTTTTATCTTAATCGATCTATTAGGCAAGGCTGTCCAATGTCTTCGCTACTAATTATTCTAGTTGTTGAAATATTAGCTACACAGATCAGATCATGTAATGAGATTCAAGTAGTAAAAGTAAAGAACAACCCCACTAAATAAAAGATCAAACGAAAAACCTTAATAAATAAAAAGAATGATGGGGGTATTAAAATGGTCGATATATAATGAAACATTCTATAATATCAGAAAGCAGTTACAAAATTAAAAATAAATCGAACAAATATCTCATTTTTCAGAGATGGATCGATTCTGGAATATTTTTTATAGACGACATAATTTCAAACATTGACAATATATGCGAAACAAAAGTATTACATAAATTGAAAGATAAATGTGATTGGATCAGACAAATAAATATGATTAAGTCATGCATGCCTTCTACCTTGAAGACAATTTTGAAATCAAATAGCTCTGTTCAAAGAAAGATTAAACGTAAAATTAGTCTTAAGCGTTGACAAACACATTTTTTCCAGTTGTCAAAAAGCAACGTCTACTTAAAATTTCGAAAATTCTTCTTTGAAAAACCACCCATTCATATTTTTTGGAATAGTACTCTAAATTCTCCGATCAACAGGTCAAACATGTACTATTCGATTCACAGTCCTCATAACAAAATCAAACAGTTTAGATATAAGTTAATAAATAATATCATCGCTACAAAAGAAAACCTTAAGAAATGGAAAATATCAGATTGTGATCTATGCTCAGCTTGTGGGTACAAAGAACACATAGAACACTTTCGTTTGGATTACAAAGCCATCAAACCTTTTTGGAATAAAATAAAACTTTTCTTTACTTCGATGGCGAAGAAATAACAAATATAAAATCGCTGATTGTTGGCTATACACCGGAGTAAAGGAATATAATGACATCAACTATATACTTAATATCATTCCCTATACTCTGCATACATCGTATTTCTAGTCTGATACACGCACTATAATTAGTTGCCGTGCAGAAGCGCGCGACTTATATTATGAATAGCTTTTCAGAAATGACATAGGAGGATGAATTATTATTAGAAAGAAAAATATTTAAATGTTTTGAACATATTACAATTGTGGTTGCTTAAAAACACTAAGTTATGACACATCTAACAGGAAATTAATAATCCGATGTTTTAGGTATTTGCAGTTTCTTTAGTTTGACTCGCATTGATGTTTTTTTGGCTAATTTACAAAGACAAAAAGAGTTCATGTTAGTCTAGCTGCATGTCACCGTTAAGTGTCAATATCAAGTTAATAATCACGTCTAAATTTCCTTTGAAATGCAATTTTAACTTACTGAATGTAATTTTTATGTTCATAGAGATGTTTTGCTATGTGTAGAATTGATTTAATAATGTTAAACGATCCATGGTATTATAAAATAGGAACTGTTTCTAAGCGTAATATAGATCTTGATGTGATGTAGGTTTTATGACCTTTATGATTAGCGAGTGGTCACAATATTAACGTTTTAGTTGAGATAAGTCGACATAAACTAGTGACATAAACAAAAATAAGATATATTTTAAAACTTGTTTCAAATATATGTCTGTTAAACGTCTTAAAGCTATCTTTTTAGTTCTTGACCTAGTTTCATATTGCAAATATATACAAAGGGAAGTTATCGGAAGTAAAATGTAAACTGAGAAAACTTGACGAGTATGTCGCCCTAAAAAGTGATTTCTTATGTTTTTGTAGAATAACCTCCCTTTATTAAAAATAAATAACAATAAATACAATGCTGTTATAAATCTATAAAAATGCAATGCAAGGATCAGTTCAATGCCGTACTTAAATTATAATTAATTTTCATTCAATACATGTTTAAGGTTTTTTATAGATTTTATATATTTAATAAGGACATATTACATATTGTCTATCGGCAAGAATGCATTTGTGTTAAACATTAAATGAATGCATTCTTTTCCGGCGACATTCATGCCTTGCATCAACTTTCTCTTGTTGTTAATCTGTTATCGTGTTTAAGAAGCGAATGGACATTAGCATTTCATATAATAGACAATAATCATTACTCCGAAATAAAACTGAAATTACTAATCAATAAATTGATAAACTTCATTTAACATACAGTATCTGTCAAAAACTAGAAAATGTAAAAGCTAAAGAACTACTCGTAAACACACAATCACAAGACACACATATGTGTAGCAACATACCTGTGCGCATTAATACGCTAGTGCAAAAAACGCGCACATATTGGTCAACTACTTACATACACACGCCTGATAGCTCACTTTAAAGCATAAACGCAGCAAAAGCAATACCACAAAAACACACACGCACTCTCACCACCACCCCAAGAAAAATATCACACATGCCCTCCGTATGGCTAAGGATGAACCATACCTACACATATCGAATATCTATCACACTTATCACTACATCATTCTAGCGACATTTCGTTTTCATCGTCTTTTAGATTGATAAGACAGTGTGGAAATTGTGACTTATTTTATTGATTAAGATTCCATTATGTCTCTCTCTATCTCGTCGCCTCTCTCTGTCTCTTCTCTTCTACCTCGTTTAATTGTTTTGATATAAATAACAGTGCTAATTGTAGCGTTTGAATATTTGAATACAATTTAAAAAAGAAAAGGAAAGGAGATACCTTTGAAAACAAAGCAAAAAAAGTAAAATCATCAGTTTATGAAATTAATTCAAAAGAATATAGTAGACAACATTGTGGCAAACAGGGAAATTGCTCATTATATGAAATTTATTATTTAAACATATGAGCACGTCCATTGATCATCGAAATGTGGTTGAATCAGTCCAATTGTTTGGGAGGAGATTGTGTTTATAGCTTAAAGTTTATTTTGTCCGTATTCTGCGGCAGAATGGCAGCTACCTTTTCAAACCAATCTATATGGATTGAACACATTACAAATCGTATCCTGAAATATGATAATCCTTTTTTCCACGTGCAGTCGATTCCATTTGCCTCTATTGTTGCTGAGCCAAGATAGCTTAGTCAATCCATGAATTCTGATTTTGAACCTAAGCTCCGCCAATATTGATTGATAACCCTTTGGCAGTAATAAGCAAAAACTGTTACGCCTTGCACAATATATCAAGGAAAAGCCTTTACCCGGAGAAATCGTTAAATCAACAATATTCTGTAACACATTGATACTGTAATATAATATTAAGAATTATAGTAGCAAAATAATTGGAGTCTCTTCTACAAGTTATTAGTAGTATTGAGGAATGTAAACAAAAACCCGAATGATTTAAATGTTGAACCAAAACTTGAAAGCATTTCTAAATGTATACTTTATCGAAAAAGTACGACATTAACACGTATTAGTAGAATAACAGTAAAATACATCCTTCGTCTTACGCTAACACACTTATTCCGTCTCCCAAAGCAGACATGATAAACATTTAAATGAAACACTGTATAACTTTGTTTGGGATGAAAGAGCTAAAATAAAACCAACAATTTTCATAAAAGGTTATGAGGAAGGGGGTTTAACAATGACAGATATTAAAAGCTTTAACTCCGGCATGAAATTAAAATGGTAAAGAACTTAATGAGGTAATGCTATGAAATGATTTACAATATAGTTGACGTACGAACAACAAAACTAAGGAAAAGTCTAATGAGAACCTACTTTAAATACCGTGAAAAAAGGTTTTTGGATGCCAAGTACCATTTCTTTTTTGTAATACAAGCGATAAAACGCGGCTTCATTTATTTTATGGATTTGAAAAGGTTAACCCACTTATACAACATTAACAATCAATGGTAAGAGAAATATACCCAATAATACAAAAACATAGCTCTTAAGTCCTTATAGGTTCAGGTAATGCTGATTATACATTAGATACGATGTTTTCAATTTCAAAAGATAAATCGTTTCATGTTAATCAAAATCAAATTTTCCATCAACGGAGGGTCTTAAAAACAGCTTCCATTTAGCTTGGAATATATATAAAGAGAACACAACAAAGACTCTGAATTAGAAAAGTTCGCAATTGTAAAACATGTCATTCAAGCTCACTCTGTACACTGAGATATATATGCACTTCATTTTGTTCACTCTCTCTTTATCTATCTCTTTCTCTTGTCTCTGTCTCTGTCTCTGTCTGTCTCTCTCTCTTTCTCTTTATCTCTCACTCACTCTCTCTATTTCTCTTTCTCTTCTGCTATCTCCACCCCTCTCTCACATCTCTCCCTCCCCTCTCTTTCTATCTCCTCTCTCTTTCACTCTCTCTCTCTTTCTCTCTCTCTCTCTATCTCTATATCTCTCTCTGTCTCTCTGTCTCTCGGTCTCTCTCTGGCTTTGTCTGGCTTTGTCTCTCTCACCTTAAAAAACCCAGGGTAAATTAATTATATTTCTAATTTCATATGCGGCACATAGTTTAAACAGCAAATTATATGAACTGATTACTAGTTCCAGTAGACGGTAATGGAAGGGATGCATGGTTCAAGATAAAGAAAGGCATCTACACACACTCTCTGGACTATAATGCTACATGATGTCTTCATCGGAAAATGACTTCCTGTATCGTCAGTAAGACTCGTCGATTAAAATTCGACAACATATCAAGCAGCGAGACACACTCAACTCTAAACCGTTCGTCACCGTGGATGTCTAAATCATTCATTGAGGCTGATATATAATTAAATAGGCAAATTATGGAACACGGACATGAGACACCTTTATATTGTGATAAATGTTTTTCAGAATATACAATAAACCGGGTAACAGCTTTATACCTTTGTTCTGACCTTAACTTATATCTTTGTGCTGATTGTGCTGAATCTCTATGGCGACATTCTGTTTATTCCATTGATGAGATTGACAAATCTTGTGATGAGTGTTATCCAGATTACATATATAGGCGTAAAACAGCTCTATCCCTTTGCTTTGACTGTGAACAATATCTTTGTTCAGGTTGTACTGATACAGGCCACTCGGATCATTTGATATATGTCATTGATGAGCATGACAGTCCTGCTAGAAGAGATTCCTTTTGTACACAAATGTTCAAACGTATTGAGAACGAGGGAAACTTAAAAAGAGAGAGGCTTATGCAGGAAGAGTATCTTGTTGTTGAAAAAATTGACCTGAAAAAGCATGAAAATGAACTAGCAAGTGTTACGACAATACGTCTTACAAATGATGGACACACATGTATTCTTACGGGTTATTACAGGCATATCGTTGTATTTAACGTGAATAACAATTCAGTTAAACGATTTATAAGATTAACATCATATCCTTATGGAGTCACAGAAGTTCTAAACTCATCTCATTCACCCTCTGTTATTGCTGTAACATGTCCTTGGGCCGAACGACAGATACTCATTATGGACATTCAGTGTAAACCAGCTCGTATCATACAAGCTATCGATATGCCAGGTGAATGTTATGATATAGAGTATTGTAATGGAAAATATATTGTACTGTACAGGAGTCATTCTAAAACGTACTTAATTGGAATATTAGATAGAGCTGGATGTGAAATACAACATATCGATCTTGATCCTTTCGAAAGACAGCCTTTAGGGACACAAATTGCCATTCATCAAGAAAGCGAGACGATTTATTTTACAAATCACTCAGAGGTTTTAAGTTTCAATATGACTGGTCAAGTTTTGAACAGATCAGTGATACCGGTCAATCATATATTGTTAAGTATCTGTGTAGATTCAGCTCAAAACGTCTACCTATATCCACTAGGCCATCCTCAGTTGTTTAAACTGTCCGGTGATTTACAGAAGCACGATAACATTATATCCACGCATAATGCTTTTGGTAACCTTATAAGTATCGATTCAATGGCAGTGTATAAAGACATATTTTACATTTGGGATAAAATACAACGCAAAATTAGGGTTATAAGGCATACATAACTTTATAGTAACACCTCTAATGACTGAAAAATGCAGAAGCTTCTATAATGTTTGTATGAACGAATGACAAACAGTGATAAACCTGATCAGACTGAGCGGAGGCTCATAATAATATAGTTATTTAGTTGTAGCCAAGTCCCGAAGGTCGATTTCTCGTGGATAGGCGTATTTGTCTTAAATATGCGTATTTGTCATGGATATGCGTATTTATCATTATCGATGAAGGTCTATTTATCATGGATATGCGTATTTGTCATTATGGACGAAGGGCTATTTCTCATGGATATGCATATTTGTCATGGATATGCATATTTGTCATTATGGATGAAGGTATATTTCTCATGGATATGTGTATTTCTCATGGATATGCGTATTTGTCATTATGGATGAAGTGGATATGCGTTTTTGTGATGGATATGCGTATTTGTCATTATAGATGCCGGTCTATTTGTAATTGATATGCGTATTTGTCATTATGTGTGATCATTACTGACCATAACTGCAATATGCAATAAGTAACTTTGGACATAACGAACTTAAGTGATACCTCGCAAGCTTATAAAACCTTAATAATGTTGATATGTACTGCTCGTGATGGTTTGAAGGTCCCATGGCGAGGCGTTTTTGTCATTATAGAGGAGACTTGCTGGTCGTTACTACAATATGGAATAGGTTACTTTGTACAGGACGAATTCTGGTGATATTTCAAAAGCTTCTAGAATGACAATAATATGGCTTTTCACTGGTCCTGAAGGTCGGGTTTTCCATGTCGAGTTCCATTTATCATTATTGATGATGATTACTAGTACTTACTGTAATATGGAATAAGAGACGTTGTATAACATGGATTTTAGTGGTATTCCTCAAGCTTCTAGAATAATACTAATATTGATATACACTTGTTGTAAAGCCCGCAAGTCAGTTTTCCCATGGCTGAGCATCTCTGGTCATTACTGTAATCTTGAATAAGTGACTTTGTTCAGAACGAATCATGTAGATATTTCACAAGCTTTATACTAATATTGATATTCACTTGTTGCCAGAAGGTCAGATTTCCCATGGTTTACCTTTGTCATTATGGAAGAGGATTGATGACCGTTACTATAATCTGGATAAAGGTGACTTTGTACAGAACGGGCTTTGGTTATACCTCTTGAACTGAATTCTTATGTCGGGTTTGAGAAAATATGCTGACCGTAACGTCATAATAAAGACCACCACCCTAATAAAAAAGTAAGACTTCGGAATTGTGTGGTTTTTAAAAATTGTATTGGGCCTTTATTTCAGTTATTTCACGGCTACAGTTAATTTATTCATGATCCCTAGGTAAATAAACCAGTAGTAGGCAAGGAAATGTGCCTTGTCCTCACAACAACTTGTAGACACATAGAAATGAAGGTTTATGATCGATAAATATGACTTATCTATTGCTGAGTGTAGTGGTCCTACTGATGATTTATTTTAACAAAACCTATATTTTTCTTTATCATTAAAGGTGCTGAACTCCAGAAAATAGATAATATAATCAAAGTTGTCTTGAAAACTAATAATAACAATTGTTTGATAAAATAAGAGTAATACTTTCACATTCCAGTGCAATAAACATCTGAATATTGATCGCGTATGCTTTATTGTTACTGGGTTAACATACCATGTTAGCCAAATTTCGTACATGTGTGATGACTTTCAATTAACATTCACTGATGAATTTGAGATGGAATATATGTTATGTAACAATCGTTTTTGAAATCAATATAACATTTAAGTATCGAACGTCTTGTAATCAATCCTTATATTTACATTTTCCACTTTTCATTACTTTATTTTATTCGACCTTAAAGTGTTCGCGAACAAGTCTTTAATAACAATGAAAATCTGTTACCGCCAACGTACGTTTGTTAAATGAACAGCTGATATTTGTAACGTCGTAATATCATTGGTTAAATGACGTCACGCTATTGAAATATATTGCTTTGAACGACTGGTGTGTGGACTACTGGTGTGAGATAACCAGGAATTACTGGCCGCTGTGATATGACCGGCAATTGTTTGAAACCGGCGTTAAACATCAAACCATCAATACAAGGTCGACTGGTGTATACGCTCTGAAGTGCGATCTTAGAATAAGGGTAAACGTGAAATAAATCTTTAACACTTTCCCTCATATAGACGCTTGCTGACGCCGTTGCAGCAGACGGCTTCTTGAAAACATACAATTTCTCTTTTTGCCACAATGTTTTCCACTTTTAGTCATAGGTTATCCATTCAATTATAGATATTTTAGTCAAAATATGTTCAAAGTCGTCTGCTGCAGATTTGTCGTATTAGAGAAAGGGTTAACACGTAAACGTGAAAGAAATTTTTAACACTTTCTCTTATTGATCGTTTTTGCAAACAATTCGGATTCAGATGAGACAGATCGTGACGATCTGTCTCTCCTTAAATATGCACTGTTTGCCACTTACACATTAAATTTTACCTATGTTCCTGTTGGACGAAAATGGAATGGTCCAGTTTTCAACATTTGAAAAGCCGACTTTGTGAAATTCAGCTGTAAACGAGTAACGATAACGCAATTTACGTTTTGAGTTCGCATTGTTTATTTAACAGGCATGCACGAACTGTATTCAGTAAACAACGATAGATGTCCGGCATCACTCTTACATAATTGAGCCGTCTCGCGAGAAAACCAACATTGTGGACTCTGCGTTAAGTATCGACCCTGACCAATCTGAACATGCCGTGCAGGCTAACCCGGGCAGACACTTTTCGCCTCTTGTGGATTTTCTGTTTCAGAAATAATTTCTTTTTACCTCTTTATCCCTCGGAGACGGAATGTGTCGGTCCGGATCAGTCTGCACAGACAGCGCAGGCTGATCTGGTCGACACATAACGCAGATACCATTATGTTTGTTTTCTCGTGGGACGGCTCATTTGGTATGCGTAGTCGACGGATTTTGAACCAGTTTGTTTAACGCTTTCCCTTACATAGACGCTTTCTGACGCCTCTGCAACATACGACTTTTGAAAACATTGTGGCAAAAGAAGAAATTGATCAGTTTTCATAAATTTCTTCTTTTTCCACAATATTTTCAATTGTATTCAATCTTCGTTCCCTCATTTACAGAAAGTTCCCATGTTTTTGATTATGTATGTATTTTTTACAGTTATCAGATAAACTGGTTTGAACCTTACAACTTACCGTAACAACCCAATATCATACGTTTGACATAACAAATCAATGTGTAACACTCATGGTGGACTTTTCCAAAGCCCAGTATATCATTGTTGATAGACAACAGGGACACTCTCTTTGAAATATACATATGAGCCGTCGTAAAGTATCGACCCGGATCAGTCTAAGCAAGTCGCGCAGGCTTACTAGGACAGACACCTGTTCGCCTCCTGTAGATGTTCTGTTTCGGGAATCATTTATCTATACCTCTATCCCTGAGACGGAATGTGTTGGGTCTAGATTAGCCCGGTGGGTCCACACATTACACAGATTCCATAGTGTTGATCCAGATTAGCCCGGTGGGTTCACACATTACACAGATTCCATAGTGTTGATCCAGATTAGCCCGGTGGGTCCACACATTACACAGATTCCATAGTGTTGATCCAGATTAGCCCGGTGGGTTCACACATTA
>JAUELF010283055.1:0-10354 GCA_031471495.1 Clinocardium nuttallii | reverse complement strand
AATTTCTCCTTTTGCCACAATGTTTTCCACTTTTTGACATAGGTTATCCATTCAATTATATAGATTTGTTCTATGTTTTGACAAAATACGTCAAAGTCGTCTGCTACGGAATTGTCGTATGAGGGAAAGGGTTAAAGTTATAAAGAGGGCTTAGTTGTATTACATAAAGCTGACAGCTAGTTTATTCAACTCGTCAGTAATAAAATGGTATTTTCCTGTTGACTTGTTGGAACCAGTAAGTCTCATTGAAATTTATTCGTAAGACATTATTATCCTTTCCTACAAAGAGACGCATTTTGACGCATCTATAGCAGACAACTTTGACAACAGTATGACAAATGGTGAAATTGTTCATGATGAGCGATTTCTCTTTTTGAAAAACGTTTTTAATTCTATTCATGATTATACATTTTTGTTCACATATTTTCCACTGGTTTGCCTTTATGATTTCAAAAACGTTTGCTGCAGGTTCGTTGTATGTGGAAAAAGTATTCATTTATGGCGTAGGCTATGTAACATTATCGTAAATGAGCCACGCAAAATCCAGACCAGCATTATACTGCATGTGAGTGCATGCCGATCTCTGTCTGGTAATTTAAGTTTTGAATCGTGCATTACATAGATTACTGTCGGAGAATGGTTCATTCTTTCCGACATACAACACATCTGCAGCAGATGACTATGAAAACATTAAGTAAAAAATATAATTAAGTAAATAATTACTGAATGAAGTTGAAAATATTGAGGAAAAATGATATATCGATCATTATGAGAAGTTTATCCTGCTGTCAGTGTTTTCTAGAATCGTGTTTTGCGATGCATTAAAAAGCGCGTGTATATGGAAAAGGGTTGCACTATGATACAACAATGAAATCAGATCTTAAAACATCGTGCTAGACACTTTTATTGGTATATATAACGACAATTAATAAAGTTTTCTAATACTTAATCGTTTTTATTATGTGGAAAAAGGGAGAATTTGCTCATGATAATGAAGTTTTTCTTTCTAATAGTTTTTCTTATAAATGACAATTTAGGCACATTTTATTGATTTTTTTCCAAAGAAGTCGATTCTTTAAATTTGCTCATAATATTAAAGTCATACTTTCCAAACAAAACTCTACTTTTGACAATGTTGGTACATTTTTGTCTTGAGTTGTTTGCAGACTAGACCAGACTAGACCAGACTAGACCAGACAGACGCCGGACAAAACATAATAATCCCCAAGTGCCTACCATGCTACGCAGGGTGACACAAAAACGGATTTGCTTTGATAGGTGAAACTATTTTATTCAAGATATAAGGACACATATATGTGAGACGTTCCACGAGAAAAACAAACATTACGGACTCCGCGCAGGCTTATCCGGGCAGACACATTCCGTTGGTAATTACTGATGAAACAGAAAATCCATAGAAGGCGAAACGTGTCTGTCCGGTTTAGCCTGCTTGCTTGTTCGGGTCGATACTTTAGGCAGAGTCCATAATTTTGGGTTTCTCGTGAAACGGTTCATATGTGTAAAACGAACATTTAACATATACAGACATTATTTAATATAGCAGAATGTAGAACGTAGACATGAGGGCAGAAATAAATAGTATTGTATAAATGATAAATTTCAATTCTCTGCTCTGAAGAAGGAGATGATGATGAAGAAGAAACAGAAGAAGAAGGAGAAGAAGAAGAAAGAGATGAAGATAAAGGAAAAGAAGATGCATGTTAAGGGTTACAATCGCAAATCACACAACAATGTCACTTCATCTGATACGTATAACATTCCCAATGACACTCAGAAAGTCCTAAATGGACTTGGTTCCACTAACATACTGCAAACACAGACACTTCAGCTTCTGCTCATGAGCCTTAGTGGCCCTTTTCACACGTTTTTTCACTGGTTCACCACGGTCATTACGAAGGATGTCTGCTGCCACCATGGAACACTCTTTCGCTACACTTCACCACAGTCCAGAGAGAAGGGTCACTGTGTCCCACAAGATGATTGGTAATCACCTATTTAATTATTCAATTAAACAAAAAACGTGTTTTATACTTCATCTCTCTCTCACTCTCTATCATTTAGCAATGATAGCTGTTTATATTCTACATTTATAAACACATTTATAGAAAATTCTACTATTATTCTTCTAGGGGATTTTGACTACATTGAACTTTCTGTCTAGGGGATTTTGAGTACTCTGAAAATATCATCTAGGGATTTTGAGTATGCTGTATTTTACACCTAGGGGATTTTGACTACCTAGCCATTTTTGGACCTAGGGGATTAGGAGCTAGGGGAGTTTGAGGTACACTCAGTATACACTTGTAACTGGGTCATTGAGCATACAACTTTTTACAAGCAAGAGTAAGACTTTGCTTTGAACGATAGATAAATGGTTAAGTGTTGTCCCATATATATGTGTATTTTGATGTGACAAACATTGCGTACGCCAGATTCAACCCTTGAAGCGTCGTCAATATTTCCGACCAGATTCAGGGTCCGTCGGAAATTTGCGACATGTTTTTCGCTAGTTTTTGAAAGATGATATGATAATAACAAAATGAAAAATGAGCATACCAATGTTTGGTTTTTTTGAAGACCTCTGTTAGACTTAGAGCTCTAGATAGATGTATAGGTCTCGCTTAGAGTTCTAGATGGTGAGTATATCACATTCAAAAACCCTTAATTGACACTCAAACGTGTGTGTTTTGGTTACGCAGAAGAATCGTCTATGACACGATTATTTTTGTATTTTGAGTACCCACAACATATGGTTAGGGCGATTCATAAGAGAAATATACCAGTTAACTACTCCCTACCGTGTCCACTGACTCTGCTACCAAACATTGGGGATACAAAACATGCTATTTACATTGGAGACAGAAAGTCTACCGAACTTCACCACAATAAAAACAGTGGTAAAATCAACATTTGTCGGGGTTTCTACGTCAAATGATGTAATTGTGTGAATAATCAAACATAAATAAGACATGTTATGCAGTTTCTAGTGGAGAAAGCTAGTCGTACTCACCATTACAACTGTATATCGCCAAAAACACAGCGAAAATTGTTATTTTTGTTCTGCTGTACGCCATGACACTTGGCCTACTTAAACCCATCGTGGCATAGGCTAAATCACAACAAAGAAATGTCGGGGAAAACAGACCGTCCAACAAGGGCAGGTTATTTGCAAATGATAATACCACTTTTCTCATAACAGAAGTAAATTAGGCCACGCCTCATCCGAAAATAATGCGCAAAGTAAGTAAAAGACAAAAAATAATCATCAGTAAAAAAAAACCCATAAAATATGGTGGAAGACGCGTAATGAAAAATTTAATGTATTACAACAAATAACAATGAAATGTAATAAACAGATTATTCAACTTATTTTTTCAAAGATTAGAATATAAATCACTCGCCGTCTTGTGAATTATATTCTTATATTGAAAAAAATAAGTTGAATAATCTCATTATAATAAATGTACCACAATTTGGTCTCCTATGGTGTATTCTGCAGTTCCTCTATTTCTTAGAGTACAGTATTCCCGTTAAATCTTAATATAGCCCTTTCCACATACAACAAATATGTGAGTTTGAAAACGTCTATACAAAACTATGGAAATTATCTATTAATTGAAATAAAATCATTAATGAATTTAATGTAACACATTATACAAGATAAGAAATTACTCATAATAAATTTTTTGTTCACTATTTTTTCAAAGGTCGTCTGCTGCAGATGCGTTTTTAATGCGTTTGGGAGAGGGTTAACGTCTGAGTATACCTGTAACCAGGAAATACTGTGACGACCTGAGTTATACCTGGGAACACTAAAAGAAAACGTATCCGATACCCTGGTTATACCAGAGACCTAAATATAATGATTTATTACATTGATAATATTATCTATGTCTCTGGTTATACTATGCACATGTTTCTTCAACTTTGGATGTAGAAGATATGCTTTCTAAATGTTGTAGAAAGTTATTATGTGTTTAACAAATCAACCCACATCGAAGTTCTATATGGAGAACTAAACTAGGAACTATATATATAGCAATGTATATTCAAAGAAAGATAATAATGATAACATTTTGGATACAAATAATATTTCTAAATCAAAATAGTATTCTGTTTATAACGAAAAAAAATGTGATAAAAATTACCATAGTTTAGAACAGCGTTAGCACGATTTAGAACGGCATGGCATACTTCAGTTATTAGAACAAGATAGATTTACAAATAATCTACGTAGCGAAAAGTGGACATAAGCCCATCGGGACATTATTCCCTACACCTTACGAACATTTAGTTAATCTGCATCGGATAAACATGTTACGAAGTACAATATGACAATATTGACTACATCGAGGCATAAGTATCGAAATTCTCTATTATGAGTACTGAAAACAGTTGAAAATATTGTGATGAGAGGGGAATTGCGATAGTTTTGATGACCGCCTGCCTGGTATAGGTTAGTATAGGCAATCTGTTAAACACAAATGAAAATCCGATAATTGTTCCAATTAATTTTAATTTATAAGTTATCTAATTTGATTATTATCTTGTCATTATAGGCAAACTGTTAAACACGCCAATACAGTAAGGCAAATATAACGGCCAAATATTGTATGGTCTTTGACGATGCTTCTTTTATAAGTCAGTAAGTAAGTAAGTAAGTAAATCGTTTATTATTGTGACTTGTGCATAGTTACAGATTTATATACAAATACATTTACAATTACAAAGAGCACCCGGCCCTATGGGCCTATAAGTCACCACACACTACAAGAGTCATGAATAATTCCGATATTTACAAAAATTGGTTTTCTATTAGAATAAATAGTAAGATAGTGAAATGGGATATTGAGAATGCACATGAGTACTGTATGTGGAAAAGGGTGAGGTGACGGATTCTCAATTCAATGAGCCAAAGAAAACACTTGACAAACATTATTGCCTAATTAAAAACAGTGATAATAGATTAGCACATTATGCGAATATACCAGTATAGCATATCTAATTCGATGATAACATTAAGTTTTGGCACCAACATTAAACGTAAAAACATAGACCAGATATGTCCGTAGACAGTTAGTTTATCAACATGCCATTGGGGGTATTTTCACAAGCGAGCGCTTGGTGACCAGTTGACTGTGAAAGGCACGGTATATGACCGCTGACAGAGTCACTATCGTCTTCCTGGAGAAACGTGCCCCTTTCCCTTCCGTATAGTTCCGCTAAAATAAACGAATTAAACTCAGCTAACGTCATGAGAAAATACTCTTATATTGTTTGCTTTGTTAAGTGAACTGGCGGGTGTGTAAAGCTGGCACGAAGTTCGATATTCGGTAATCGAGATTTAACACCGATTTGAAAATCGAGCTGCAATTTATATAGAGCCAGCACGAGATTTACAATCTCCGTTGGCAATGTTACAAACGGGATCAGCCATTGGAAATAGATAATATTATCACAGCCATCGCTTTATACGAGAACAATTATTCATACATACTTTCGTGCAAAAGCAAATTGGAATAAGTCAAAATGTGTGTTAACCCTTTCCCACATACACCAAAGTAACAGCATACTACACCGAAAAGAAACCAAAACTATGGAAAATCTCTATTAATAAAAGTTCAGTTAATGAACAGAGTTTACCACATAGTGACAAACGGAGAAATATAAATTCATGAGCATTTTATTCTTCTGTTACTCTGTATAAGAATGTCTGCTGCAGATGCGTTAAAACGTGTCTATATGTTGAAAATGTTTTATATTAATGAGAACCTAGCAATAAAGCCAATGATAAGAATGCACGATATGCAAGCGGCTCTTTCTCTTGCATTTGTCACAACAAATGTGTAACATTGTCCTTCATAGGCACATTTTGACGCCTTTGCATCAGACTGCTTTTGAAAACATTGAAGCCTATGGAAACAAATGGCCATAATGAACAATTTCTCCTTTTGCCACAATAATATTTTTCAACATTATTCAACGATAAAACACTCAATAAATTATAGAGGTTAGCCATTTGTTAACCTTTATTTGTTAACCTCAAAGTCGTCAGCTACTGATTTTGTCATATGTGGGAAAAGGTTTTAAGTCGCGTATAGCAGGATAGGCGTTTTCTCCATAGGTGTGTGGTTTGCATCTCTTGACACCTAGCCATGTGATTCTGGAGGTTTAACGTTTGTTGGAAATGAGAGAAATATCCACTTTGACAGTACCGTCAAGGACTGTTTTCCTTAAATTAGCATAAAATATATATATATTTAACCATAAATAAATTCAATATTAATTTTCTAATCTCGGACATAGAAAGAATTAAGAGTTTCTTAAGACTCTTGTCTGATTTCGTTGAAAGGACCGAAGAAAGGGAGCAAACACTCTGTGTGGTATCAAAGCTCGTGGAACTAGATTTGAATCAGTTTGATAATCACATGCGTAGAAATCTCTCCTTCAACACTTCGACAGAAAACAGTCACTTGGTATGTCTATTCAAACCATGGCATGCCTGACACACAGTTCGAAAATGCGCCAGGCCACCAGAAAACGACACTGGATGTGTTTAGATTAATGGAGATTACGATTAACCCTTTCAATCCTTTTAGCCGTAATGTTTTTAACCCTTTCCCACATACAGCAAATCTTCAGCAGACGACTTTGAAAACACCTTGCTCAAAAATATGACAAATCTCTCTGTAACTGAAAGTTTATTGAATAAATAGAAAAACGTTGTGGCAAATACGAGAAATTGCTCATCATGAGCAATTCTTTCCTTTTGCCAGAAAATGTTGCAACAAACGTCAGCTGCTGCAGAAAGACTCTGAAAAGCGTCGTTATTCTCCAATCTCTACATCATTTATGTAGGAACAATCGTTTAAAATCTTTTACAGGAATGACAAATTTAAGTTGTAAATAGGATTATATACTTTCTTACCTACGACAAATCAGCAGCAGACAACTTTGAAAAAGGCTAGACAAGATATGGTAACTATTTTTTACAAATGAAAGTATAATTATTGAACAGTGTTAAATATTGTGGTAATTAGGGAAGTAGCTAATTATGAGCAATTTCTTTTTAAGTCAGAATGTTGTTTATTTTCGTCTGCGTTAGAAAGCGTCTGTTTGTGGCACGAGGTTGAAGTAATTCGAAGACACGGTATATACATGATGCCGACCATTCTAACATGCACTCAAGTATCATTTTCATTAAAACATCTAAAATTCCAGGAATCAATTCTATTTTCTGATGAACATGACTTCTCTGCAACAGGACGACTATATAGAAGAAAACAAGAAAAATGTTCTAAACGAGAACGTTCTCTTTTTCCTGCAATGTTTTCAACTCTATGTGATTTCAAAAATAGCATTAATTCAACTTTGTTCTCTTTTCAAAGTAACTCTTAAATAACATAATATTATCACAGAACTGCTAACTAAATAAATACGTGTTTAAAATTCTAAAACAAGTCAACCTGCTGCAAAACTGTACTTACACATGCAAATTAGATGAGTTTAGCTGGATATGATTACGCCCCCTATCGTCCGCGGTAGGTTGAGTTCGGTCGCGCTTCAAGCAGACCGTAGTAAAACGTCAATAAAAGTCAGAGACAGACGCCAGACGCCGTATATCAACGCTGGGGGTCATTAAACGTTTACGACGTGCTGTTAACGACCCGTTAATCACTACAAAAACAAACCCCGGCATAAATCAAAATAATTGTGTGGTAAACCTCTTATCTAGTGGGCTTATGAACAGAGTCCGATGTCTGTACATGGGGAATATGGTGAAAATTACTTGTTGATGGTGTTTTAGGACACGTTCAACAATCTTTCAGCTATATCACGGCATTTCATGGGTCAGTTACCAGTATTCTTTGTTCATTTATCCTCACACCAGAGAGTCGGTCGTAATGCTAACAGCATAATCATTAGTCCCAGGGAGGGAAAGACATTAATTACATATTTAGTTTATTTGGTATATCCCAGTCGGGGCTCGAACCCGCGACCTCCCACACCGGGCGGTCTTCCACTACACACCGAGGTGATGTCCAATATGTGTGGATAAATGTTCAAACTGACTCCGAGACGTCAATTTCGTTCTCTCATACAGACAGGTGATGTGTGTTTGAAGCTGACGAATATTAAAAACATTGTGGTGGGATTTTTTTTATATCTCTCGATTCAATTTTAAAGTTGCCTTCGTAAAACATCTTTGAAGTAAAGCACTGAAAAGGTCGGTCAAAAGGAAGAGGTATCATACAATATAACAAAACAGAGACATTTGGTCAAATTAAAGCCATATCTATCCTTTTCTTTAATGTTTGTTTTTCCTCAAGGTTTATGAAAGGATAATTGTTATTGACAGTGCAGAAAATGGGACATTCGAGAAAGTTATTACAAAAGTCTCTTGAATTACGTTTAAACTGTTGATATCCGACGTAACGGTTGAAGGCAACATCTCGTACAAACCGTCTGATACAGTAACTGCCGTTGTATACATTTGAGCTGCATATAATATTTTCCATATGGAGTAAAATTTTAACCGTTAAATCTTAATTGTGGGGATTTAACCCTTTCCCTCATATAGGCGCTTTCTGACCCCTCTGTAGCAGACGGCTTTCTAAAAAAACATAGACAAAACAAGACATTCCTCAAAACGAGCAATTTTGCCTTTTGTCACTGTGTTTTCCACTTTTAGTCATAGGTTATCCATTCAATTAAAGAGATTTTCTATTTTTTGATAAAATATGTTCAAAGTCGTCCACTGCAGAATTGTTTATGAGGGAAAGGGTTAACAAGGAAATTTTTTAAGGAAAATCACTAAATGACAGTGGACGTGAATAAGCTATTTCTCCTTTGTATGTGTAGTGATGTTTTCAAAAGTCTTCTGCATACGGAGAAGTGTTTATCAGAGCAGGTTGAGTGAGGGAAAACTGGAAGTTTATAGATGAATGAGTATCATATTACAACACAATTCTTATGAGGAAGTGCATTTTCCTTGTACATGTATTTAGTGAAAAAAGGAAAAACATATAAATACAGGAACAAACATACACAAATTTTGTATAAACTAGCAGAAGTTAACACACTGCAACAGGAGCATAACATCCGAAAGCTAACTAGCAAATGCATTGTGCTTATAATTGGAATAGTGAGCAATTTTTCAAATTTTCTTTTCAAATTTAACAAAAGAGCCATGATGGCCTAAGGACTAGTAAAGATCCACCATCACACTCAAATTAATATGACATGCATGGTCACCAAAGAAATGTTTATGCAACAATTACTATTTCTAAATCTTACACTCTGAGCAAAAAGGGTAAAACAGTCCCAGCCCCTGGTGGCCATGCCATTTGACTTATCAGCATGGCTTGAAGGAATCAAGTAGAGGTTCAGGTTCACCCAAGGAATGTTTCTACAAAATTATTTTGAAATCAGCCTGGTACTTTCAGAAGATTTTTTTTTAAAGTTTTCACTTTAGACATATATATAGGCAAACTAGCCCTGCCTCCTGGTGGCCATGTTTTCCAACCTTTCCTCACAGCTTGAAGGAATCTAATAGAATCACCTAAGAAACATTTCTACAAAATTATTTGAAAATCGACCAACTGCTTTGGGATTAAAATTGCTGATTTGAATTTCCCTATAGTTGTTAGCATTTCCATACAGATTTAAAATAACCCAATGAAGCCTGATATTTGACTATATACAGACAACAAATGCCAACACAATTATCCTCCTGGCCTTTGAAAGGAGATAAGCAAATCTTTTAGTAACTGTATTGGCTAAATATACAGTATTTAACTCTACAACTGCGCAGATTAAAACTTCAGAAAAGCTAGAATAAGGTGAAAATAATAATGCAATAATGCTTTCTAGCACATGTATGTCTCGAAATGATTCATTTATATGGCTTGAATGTCTGTTCTTTCTTTATGATAGATGCATGTACCTCCACTGTGAAGGTGCCTAAGCAGAGCATTCTAAACATCCAGGGGAAAGTTAGCTGTATAGGCTCAGGGAGATAGAATAAAGGATAGGCAGTAGTTGGGGTCTTACCTTAAGTACATAATCGTTTCCAGTTAGTGTAAAGGTCTGTCCGTTTAGTACAAAGCTTACTGGTGGCAGTGAGGGTATTGTTGAACAGTCAATTAGGTACTGTAAAGAAAACCACATTCATGAATGTTACAACATGTAACTTCCACTTGGTTAACCCTTTCCCTCATATAGACGCTTTCTGACGCCTCTACAGCTGCTGCGGCTTTTTGAAAACATAGTGACATAAGGAGAAATTGCACAAAACATGCAATTTCTCCTTTTGACACAATGTTTTCCACTT
>JAUELF010283044.1:0-10354 GCA_031471495.1 Clinocardium nuttallii | reverse complement strand
TTTGTCAAATGTCAGAAAGAATGTTGGCCGAGCCGGGATTCGAACTCACGACCCCTGGATTGACAGCCCTCGTCGCTTCCGACTGAGCTAATGGGGCTCGGCTTCTGCAACCAGATTTATAATTGTGCACACCAAAAATACAGGTCGTAAACGTACCGACACTTACCGGTCGATGCCGGTACATATTCGATCATCTGACCGATCACCTGAGCGCTCTCTGAGAAAGTTGCGTTGAATATCAAGCGTCTGTATGTTTTTTCATCTGTGATGTGTCAATAATCAAAATAATCAACATGGAACAGTTTGGACTCAATGCTAGCGATTCTCCTCGAGCTTTTAGCAAGAGACACGAAGGTTCAGCATGTCGACTGATGTTTTCAACATTATGCGCTTGTATGGGTGCATTCTCCTTCGGATATGTGATCGGTTACAGCTCCTCAGCGATCCCAGCACTAGAAACGGAGGGTCTGCTAGACCACACTATGAGTGGTTGGTTTGCATCCTTAATGACAGTTGGCGCAATTTTCGGTGGACCGTTCGCTGGTTATTGCATAGAGAAGTATGGACGGAAGACAACAATAAGTTTTACATTATTGCCATTTTTCTTTGGTTGGCTGTGTATTGCTACAGCAGGCAGTGTGACAAATTTACTTATTGGTCGATTTTTCTGTGGTGTTGCAAGCGGGATGGTTACAGTTTGTGTTCCTGTTTATGTCGCTGAAATAGCAACAAATTCGCTCAGAGGGTTACTTGGCTCATGTGTTCAACTTACTATAACAGTTGGTATTCTTGCTGCTTATGCCCTTGGAATGACACTAAGCTGGTCTGCGATGGCAGCTCTTGGGTGTCTCTTTACTTTGGTTTCAATGGTTGCCATGTGCTTCATACCAGAAACTCCACGATGGCTACTTACACATGATCGAAAACTGGATGCACTGCAATCACTCAAGGTACTGAGAAGTCCACATGCTGATTGTGAAGAGGAATTACGAGACATTGAAGAAGGACTGGATGTTAAAGAGAGTTTTTCATGGTCTGAGTTTAAAAAACCAGAACTATTCAGACCTCTGATGATATCAGTTATCATTATGGTTTTCCAACAAACCTCTGGTATAAATGCGGTCATGTTCTACACAGTGTCTATCTTTCAAAGTGCTGGAATTCAGAACAGTGAGCTAGCAACAGTTCTTATTGGAGTTGTTCAAGTTGTTGCCACTTTCATTGCATGTTTACTTATGGACAGGACTGGTCGCCGACGACTACTTATCATTGCAGGCTCTATCATGGGTTTTTCATGTTTTGCTTTTGGAATATACTATTATAACAAAGACAATTCTCAAGACATGGGAATGTTGGCTGTAATTTCCTTGGTTATGTACATAATTGGATTTTCCCTTGGTTGGGGACCAATTCCAATGCTAATTATGTCTGAAATTTTCCCGTCTCGTGTGCGCGGAGCTGCCAGTGGTATTGCAATCTTTACGAGCTGGACGAGTGCATTTATCATCACAAAAGAGTTTCTTTATGTCCAGGACCTCATGGGACCTGCTATGACATTCTGGCTGTTTGCATTTTCTTGTATGTGCAGTGTAATGTTCGTTTGGAGAAAAGTTCCAGAGACAAAAGGAAAATCTTTAGAGGATATTGAGCTTTACTTTTTAGGGAAAAGTATGATGTATTGATAGATCTGTTCATGTATCCTAAAAGAGGGAAAACATTTTGATATTGGATCAATAATTACTGATGTACCTGCATTTTACTCTTGTAACACAATTTTGAAAGATTAACTTCTCTAAAAACAAAAAGGTCTGACATCAATTTATTAAAATCGTGATATGTTTTATACATTAATTAATACATTCATACAAATTTTCAAGGCTCAAGCAAAGTCAGACTTAAAGTCTATTTTTGTCAACATACATTTCTAACTGTTAACAGTAACAACTCTTTCTTTATTCCAATCTGTCAAGAATCATCAGAAGGGAAACATTCCATAATAATATCAATGCTTTCTGTACCCATTTGTTCAATTTGCATATTCTATTAATGTAAACATTCTTGATTTTAATTTTTTTATATTGCCAACCACAATTATACTTATTTAGCAATGCTTTCGCTATATAATAGAGTCACAGACTACTTTTACGTGTAAGAAGTTAATTTAAACTTTTTTGTTTTACATTGATTGCGAAACAAGCTTTTAGCTTATATATATTAATTACACTTGATGCCTGCTTCCTGGAGTATAAAATAGTAATCACGCTGTTTGTGTGGAAAAATCCCAAAGGCAAAACCCGCTCATCGCAGGATTGAAACCAGGGACCTTTGGTACATGAGGATGATGTCTTACCACTGCACCAGAACTTCTGAAGTTGTCTCTGATCATTTGAAGGTAGCCAGTTGTGTCTGTAAAGAATGGTGTGTAGAGTACAATTGCCAGAAAGCCAGGAAACACATATGTAGTTAGACAAACTGCAATACATGTATATGATATCATATAACAGTAATAACTACATGTTATAAATAAATACACTGTAAAAATGGCATTCAAATTTCATTCAAATTCTTACTTCAATTAAGTTCATATGACTTGTGCAGCATCAGTAGCAGACAACTTTGACTCAAGGAGAACTATAGTGCTCTTAACAAGCATTTCTCCATTTGCCAACTCTATCCAATAAATTAGATATGCTTTCATGTATAGGAATCCGAAATTTATGTATTGTTTAAAGGAGATAATACATATCAGTTACACTATGTAATAATGTTAATACAGTCATATGTAGTAATAACTAGACAAATAGTAGGAAAACAATGCAAAGAAATGAGGTTGTAGCTGTCATGAACAATAGCTCAATATTTCAAAGCTAACTGTTGCTAAGCCAGTAAGTTTGAAGTTTAAGGGGAAGGCTGTAGGAAATAAGTCAGTAAGGGTGAAGTTTTTGGGGAAAGCTGAAGGAAACTACTTAACAGATGCACTTCAGTTATTTGCAGTATTATCTTTCTGGTTACTTTTACCTCTTTTTGGAAAATATGTCATCATCCCTCTTCTTCCTGCTTGTTTTGTTGCTTTGCTAGGCTGTATTCGTTTCATAAATTGATTGGTCATTTTTAAGATCACCTGAGACAAAAATACTCAATTATCTTTAAATTAAACCAAATGCTAATCTAAGCAATCTTCACAGACAGGAATGTTCTTCTGATGGTCCTCTATAGAAAACTATTATGTGTAGAAATCTAATTATTGTGTTAACAGAAATGGTATATTAACACTATCCCACAAACAGCATATCTGCAGTAGACAACTTTGAAAACGTCTACTCAAAAATCAGGAAAATATGTATAATTGTAAGTAAAATTACTGAAAAAAATTGAAAAGGTTTGTGGCAAAAGGAGAAAGTGCTTGTTTTGAGCAATTTCTCCTTTTGTCACGGTGTTTTGGAAAGTCGTTAAAATGTGTGTAAATGTGGGAAAGGGTATATTAAGGTGTTTTTTTTTAGAGGGTTTATGTCTTTTCTTATTAAACTTATGGCAAAATGTTAACCCTTTTCCACATACAATAAATATGCAGCAGACAACTTTGAAAACATCTAGGCAAATTATATTAAATCTATAAATCAAGTTATTTTTTATAGAATTATTTTGAAAACATTGAGGCAAAAGAAGAAATTGCTTGTTTTGAACAATTTTCCCTTTTGTCAATGTTTTCAAAAAAAATCTGCTGCACTGAGGCTTCAAAAAGCGTCTGTATGTGGGAAAGGGTTAAAGTATAGATTTCTAAATCAAATGTTGAAAATGTTTGTCTAACATTGGAAAGTTCCTCGGTTGTCACATTGTTTTGTACTCAGTTTTAAAATGACAGTTTATTAAATGTAATATGGGAAAGAATTAGTTACGTACATATATCTAAATTGTTGATATCGACCTAATATTATAATTTATTCTTTCATTATAATTTTGATACATGGTTTCATGTAAACTCCATCTGTTGTTTGAAAAGATTGGAAAAAACAGATGTTGCCAATCAAGTTAATGATTTTCAGCTGATATGGTATTTTAGACTCTCCTTTATAAACAAAATATACAAGGAATAGAAAAGAAAGATTGATGAAAGTATGGAATTGAAATAGAATAGAAAATATTGTGAGGAAAGGAGAAATTGCTCACAACAACAAATTTCTCCCAATATTGTTTTAACCTTTTCCCACAATGAAACATTGTGGCAGCAGGAATAATTGCTCTTGATTCTTCTCAATAGATTATGTTACAGATTAACCTAAGTATTAGATCTTAGTATCAATGATAATGTGCCCTTCCAAATATATTAATTGCATCTATCATACTAGAAATTTTATTTTATGTTTTGTAATACAAATGGATGATTTAACCCTTTCCCTCATACAACAATTCTGCAGCAGACGACTTTGAACATATTATGTCAAAAAAGGGAAAATCTCTTAAATTGAATGAATAACCTATGACTAAAAGTGGAAAACAATGTGGCAAAAGGGGAAATTGCTCGTATTGAGACAAGGCAATAATTAACCTTTTCCCTCATAAAGACGCTTTCTGACGCCTCTGCAGCAGACAGCTTTTTGAAAACATAGTGACAAAAGAAGAAATTGCACAAAACATGCAATTTCTCCTTTTGTCACAATGTTTTCCACTTTTAGTCATAGGTTATCAATTCACTAATAGAGATTTTCAATTATTTGACAAAATATGTTCAAAGTCGTCTGCTGCAGAATTGTCGTATGAGGGAAAGGGTTAAAAAATTGAGAGGCCCTATCAATTAGACACACAAAACCTGCCTTCAGTAAATTTGTTTAACCCTTTCCCTCATACAACAATTCTGCAGCAGACGACTTTGAACATATGTTGTCAAGAAATAGAAAATCTCTATAATTAAAAGGATAACATATGACTTAAAGTGGAAAACATAGTGGCAAAGGGAGAAATTGCACATTTTGTACAGTTTCTTCTTTTGTCATAATGTTTTCAAAAAGTTCTCTGCTGTAGAGGCGCCAGAAAGTGTCTATATGAAGGAAAGGGGTAAGCCCCCCCCAAAAAAAAACTGCATCAAAAGATTTTCAAAGCATCAAAGAACTATTAAACATCTCTATTAAAATTACTGTTAGTATAATTATTGACCAGAATGTTTTCAAGTGGTTTTCTGCAAATGCATCAAAATGAGTTTGTAGGTAGGAATGGGTTTGTTTTTAACCTCACCCTTTTCAACATTTAGACACTTTCTGATGACTTTTGAAACCATTGTGGCAAAAGGAGGCATGCTTATAATGAGCAATATCTCCTTCTTTCACACCATTTTCAACGATATTCAATAATTGTTCTTTCATTTATAGAGAGCTTACATATTTTTGACTGACTTGTTTTCAAAGTTGTCTGCTGGAAATTTGTTGAATGTGAGAAAGGGATAAACCATTCTGATGGTGACTTTTTTCAAATAATTCCTGCAATGAAAGCATTCCCATAGACATATATATTTAAACATGGCCATCTTATTTGTTAAATTTCAAATTTGACAATCACATGTACCGGTATTTTAAATTGTTATTATTTATAAAAGCTTTTTTTACTTATTGTTTTGTATATATCTGCAAAGTGTTGTTCAACAATTTGTAGAGGGATATGAATTTCCAAGATTATTGGGAATATTATTGCAGACTGTTAGTGTATGTTTTTATTAAAGCATGCTTTATGGTGATTTAATAAAAGGTGAAATTCATTATTTCTTATCAGTTGTTATATATTGAATTCCAGTGAATCATGCATTTAATGGGTTGTAACCAATCTGAAAAATCATGCCACCTAACTTTGACCTCTCATTCTGTAACCGAAACTTCACAACCCTGCTACAAAATATAGAAACTTAGCGCCCCATGACAGTACAACCTTTTCCCACCTACAGACATTTCCAACTCCTTACAACAGGCTACTATTGTAGTCATTGTAACAAAAGAAGAAAATGAGCAATTTCTCCTTTTGCCACACTGTTTTCACCTCTATTCAATAAAAGTGCTTTATTTTAAGCTCACCTGAGCAGGAAGTACTCAAGGTGAGTTATTGTGATCGCCTTTTGTCTGGTGTCCGTCGTGTGTTAACATCTTCTCCTCAGTAACCAGTTGGTCAATTGTGACGAAACATAACAGAAACCTTCCTCTCAATGACCTCATCAGAATTTTCTTCAAGTTTTTGCGGTCCATTCAGAATTTCTGGTTTCCATGGCAACGAAACGAACAAGAAAACATAATTCTTCTTCTCCCAAACTGGGTGGCAGATTTTCAAATCATTTTGTAGAAATGTTCCTTGAATGACCCTCTATCAGATTCTTTCTAGCCATGTTGATTGGTTTGAAAAATATGGCCGCCAGCAGGGCGGGTCTTTTTTGCCTTACCGGTATATGGTCATATATAGTGAAAACATAAAAAATCAATGCAAGGCTGATTTTCAAATAATTTTGTAGAAATGTTCCTTAAGTGACCCTCTATCAGATTCCTTCAAGCCATGTTGATTGGTCGAAAAACATGGCCACCACAGGGCGGGGCTATTTTGCCTTTAATGGCTCTAGTTCAAACTTAAAAAATCTTCTGATGAAAGTGTCAGGCCCATTTTCAAATAATTTTGTAGAAATGTTCCTAGGGTGACCCTGTATCAGATTCCTTCAAGCCAAGTTGATTGGTCGAAAACTATAGCCACCATGGGCGGGGCTTATATGGCTACAGTGAAAAGAAAACAAAATCAGGTGAGCGATTCAGGGCCATAATGGCCCTATATTGTTTTGAGATGTTCTATATTTTGTCTAGATGATTTCAAAGGCATGTGCTGTTTATTTATTGTATCAGGGAAAGGGATAAATATCCTCTTGTTGATTATGGAAATAACATTCAACCACATTCTGTTCCTTCATGTGAAAATTTGTTATTTATTATCTACATTCCTGATTCTTATTACGACTGCATTATGTTCAACAATGGATCATTGAGTTGGTTATCCCTTTGCCGCCCACAACAAATCTGCAGCAGAGTGCAGACAACTTTGAAAGCATGTAGGCAAAATCATTGTTGCAAAAGGAGAAATATCCAAGTCTGCCACAATGATTTCGAAAGTCTTTTCCTTTCAAGACAAATCAGCAGCAGACAAAATTGATTTTTTTATAAAAAAACATGTTGTTACCGAGCTGAAAACATTGTTGGGAAAGGAGAAATAGTTTATGATGTGTAATTTTTCCCTTTGTCACAATGTTCTATAGTCTTCTGCTACAAGGTTAAGATGGTCGTGTTTAAGTTGCAATTCATACAATATATTTAGATGATATTGAAAATATTGAGGTCATTCTGATTCAACCAATCTCCTTCGCAGATTTGGTGGTCCATACACTCATTCATATATTGTATTAAATGAGTCGATAGTGAAATACCTTGATGGCATTCAACCAGTGACCCACAACACAGGTGTTTGTATCAATATTAATCATAGATACCTTCACTATAGCAGAGACATAGATCTTATCTATGTCTCTGACTATAGTCAGGGTGAGTGTCACCCTGCTATAGTGTATAAGGATACACTATATAGGGGCGTAAAATTATCAACCGATACAAATACCTGTGACCCACAAGTAGAAAGCTCTCATTTACTTATGGGTGTAAAACCTACGTTATAGAAAGTATTACGCACCGCTTTTTGAAGAAAAAATGGCGGGAAATGATTGTTGACATATCGCAGAAAAAATAAAACTTATCATCTTTAAACGAAAATGTCATCCGCCATGGATATTCTAGACCAACTTGAAAATGACAGTGATGACGAAGTTGAAGCAATGACAGCAGCGGATGTGCTGCAAAAGCTAGAGGAGGTATGAGTTTAAATTATTTAGACTTTCGTTGCTCGTTTTATAGTATAGATACTGCATGTAATTCCGTTCCCGGTTAGTGACGGACCGAAATCGGTGACCTTTTTAGCTCTACTTTTCGGAGAATATGAGAGGTTTTCTTCTCAACCTGGCGTTTGGCGTCACAACTTGTTTAGAGTTGTTCATGCTAGAACATACATTACACCAGTGTGGTCATTACTTGATCATGTATTGCATTGACACTTTCTACAAAGCTTCCCAACCAACACACCTATTTTAAAAAGCAAATAAAACACTTTCCTGCATAAAATGCAAATTATGGCCCTTTTTTTACTTAGCAATTCTGGTAAAAATTATGCATGCTGCAATGTAGGGATGAGAGGCATCTCCTGAGTCCTGGGTCTGATGATAACATTTGGGGGAGTGTGGTGAAAGTCTGTTTTGTCCCTTTGGTCAGTTGCTGGACCCAGAAAAGTCTGGTGCCAGGTTTGGAGGAACCAGCGGACATGTGCATATTGGACCCAGGTGGCTAAGCAAGACAGACGTGTTTTGACTTAAACTGATGACTGAGACAAGATTTCAGTTTATGGAGAGTATTTGTGATAACTTTTTACTTCAACACGTTGACAATTTTACCAGGTACAGAGATGGCCAAGAGCCCAGCTGCCTAGATGTGATATTAACGGATGGTCAGTCAATGGTGGAATACATAAACTTTTGTAACAGTTTGGGCATACGTGATCATGTTAGTATGTTCTTTAAATTACCTTGTGATATTGAAAGACCATAAAAAGGAGTCGATTCATCCAAAATTCTACAAAGGAGATTATGTAGAGGTACGTAAATATTTGTCAGATGTTCCATGGCATAATACGAGAGACATGAGTGTTGAAGAAGCATGGACGTTTATTTTAGGCCATATACGGCATTGCATAGACAAATACATACCAAAGTCAAGTAATAAAAAGGGAATAACCAAGCCCAAATGGATGGACTATTTTTGTCTTAGGAAAATTAAAAAGAAGTATCATTTATGGAGAAGGTTCACATTCTCGCGCAGTTATGCGGATTATCAGAAATATTGCAAAGCCAGAAACCAGGTAACTACTGCCATCCGTTATTCAAAGAAAAAGTATCAGAAAGGTGTTGTGGAAAGTACTAGAAAGTCACCAAAGTCATTTTGGAGTTTTATTAAGGGAGAAACTAATAAAAGAACCTCAGTCGCAGATTTAATTGATAAGGATGGAAATAGCGTGGCCGGGGATGCCGAGAAGGCTAATGTTTTTAATGACTTTTTTGCATCTGTGTTTACTACAGAAAGAAATGACAATTTGCCTGATTTTGATCAGAAGATAGATATAACCAATTCTATTCAGGAAGTGCATTTCAGTGCAGACGATGTGTTGAAGTTATTGAAATCTTTAAATGTTTCGAAATCATGTGGTCCGGATAACTGCCATCCTTATCTCTTGAAGGAATGTTGCGAGGAACTGTATTTGCCGTTGTATGATGTATTCATGAAGTCCATATCTTCGGGAGTAGTACCAAGCGATTGGAAAAAAGCAAACATTACTTGTATATTTAAAAAGGGAGACAAGTCAAACCCTGGAAATTATAGACAAGTTTCATTGACCTCATGCATCTATAAAACTTTAGAAAAGCTTGTTAGAATAAAAATTGTTAAACACTTAGAGTACAATAATTTGCTATCCGACTGTCAGTTCGGTTTTAGGACGAGAAGAAATACAGTGCTACAACTATTGTCTGTACTTGAGGAATGGACAGAGGCAATAGATAACGATACTCAAGTTGATACGGTATATCTAGATTTCCAGAAAGCTTTCGACTCTGTTCCACACAAAAGACTATTACGAAAAGTGGAGGCTTACGGGATATCAGGCGACTTACTAAAGTGGCTAGGAGATTTTCTTTCCAACAGATTACAACGTGTAATCGTGAATGGACGCACCTCCAAGTGGAGTAAAGTAATATCTGGTATCAGGGTTCCATTTTAGGTCCGATATTGTTCATCATCTTTGTAAACGACTTACCAGACGTCATAAAAGAACTGTGCAGGCTTTTTGCAGATGATTGTAAAGTATACAGTGAGGTTAAATCTAAAGGGGACCAAGAGCAGCTTCAGAGCGATATAGATAGCCTGTGTGAGTGGAGTAGTGAGTGGCTGCTGAAATTTAACATAAATAAGTGTAAAGTAGTGACATTTGGTAATGAAAAACTGATGAATACTTATAAAATAAATGATACAGATGGCAATGTTCATGAACTGACAAAAGATAGTAAAGAAAGAGACCTGGGTATATTATTCACCTCTGACTTAAATTTTGAACAACACATAAACAGTATAGCTAACAAGGCAAATATGATAATTGGACTAATAAGGAGGAAGTTTACATACATGGATAAGGACCTTTTTTTAACTCTGTACAAGTCCCTTATCAGGTCACATTTAGACTATGGAAA
>JAUELF010283033.1:0-10355 GCA_031471495.1 Clinocardium nuttallii | reverse complement strand
GGTGTCACAAAGTATGTACAGATGTGTAAATAACGCTTTCTAGGTGTCACAAAGTATGTACAGATGTGTAAATAACGCTTTCTAGGTGTCACAAAGTATGTACAGATGTGTAAATAACGCTTTCTAGGTGTCACAAAGTATGTACAGATGTGTAAATAACGCTTTCTAGGTGTCACAAAGTATGTACAGATGTGTAAATAACGTTTTCTAGGTGTCACAAAGTATGTACAGATGTGTTAATAACGCTTTCTAGGTGTCACAAAGTATGTACAGATGTGTAAATAACGCTTTTGTAATTGGGAAAGGGTTAACAATGCTGAACACACTACTAGTCCAGTAGATTTACATTGGGGGAGATGTTCATTAGGAGACCATCCTGTGATTTCTCTCACCTTCGTATTAACTCATATTGATACAGTAAAACAGTAAACACCAATTTCTAGTAAAAATGTATTGAACTTGAACTGGAATCAGTCTATTATACCAAAATGTGGGGGAAAGATTATCTCTTTGCAACATACACACAAAGCTGTAGCAGAAGACTTTAAAACAATCTCCATTAATGACAATAAAGTTATTATATAGAGTTGAAAACATGTTGGCAAACGGTGAAATTGCTCTTCATCAGCAATGTTACCATTGTCAGAGTGTTTTCAAAAGTCGTCTGCTGCAGGGGCGTCTGAAAGCGTCTATATGTGGGCAAAAGTTAACCCTTATTCCGCTGAATTCCGGAAACGGGTGACTTTATTCCTGTTTTAACATTTATACTTAAGGATACATGATTAGCGAACAATCGATGACAATATTAGATTGCACGAATGTACAGGCTGATCAGGGTCAACATCGTACGTAACTATACCATGAAATCGTGCCTGTCATGACTATAGGACAATCGGAACTCCTCGGGTTGTTCCCTCATCCATCACCATATAGTGCTGAAGCCATACATCACCGAGGTATTCCGATTGGATATACGAATGTTGTTTAAATCCTGTCCTACATGCAGACTCATTTAAGGCGCAACTCATTCAGTATAGACATTTTTCAAATTGTGCCTAAATGTTTTCTGTTTGAGATGTTTTACATGTGGGAACGGGTTCAAGTCGTGTGCAGCAGGATACGGTTTTTATAGCAGATTGTATCCGCGAATGAGTCGTTAAATTACCCGAGAAAAAACTACGATTACGATACACGCATTACCGTATATTGGCTTTGGACTATTCCAAATTCAATAACCTGAACAACAAATACTGCAAGATACTTTTAACAGCAATGTATGTCAAACATTGTTTATTGAAAACTGTTTGTAACTCACGACATTACTCAGTACAAGCATTCTGTTCTTTTCCCGCACTGGCCTCCACTATAGTCTGCACATACTTGTATTCTGGAAAGGGTTTTTAAGCAAACGACGAGATTTTCGATTGCCTATTAATATTCATCATGTGTTCTCAGTTTTCCGAAGTGAACGTCGTTATTGTTTCGAATTTCTTTGAATGTTTTATGTTACTGTGGAGACTACGGTAGGATTAACCCTTACGTAAATACGACAAAATGTTGACGTATCTGTATTAACCCTTCCCCACATACTACATGTCTGCAGACGACTTTGAAAAAATAGATAAAAATATGAACACTCTCTATAGATGAAAGAAATAATAATACATTAAGTTGAAAACCTTTTGACAAAAGCAGAAAGTGCTAACTATGAAAAATATATATCCTTTTGCCAGATCTTTTTCAAAAGTCGTCTGTTGTAGAGGCGTCAGAAAAAGGTATGTATACAGAAAATGAACTTTTTCTAAAGACCTTTTGTTTCTTCTCCACCACGAAATGTATGCTATAAAAGTTTAACTTTATTTCTTTCATAAACGCATAGCTTGCATGCACCGTTTACATGCACAACTATTTTCATAATCGTCTGCTTCGCAAAACAACTGTCGAAAATCATAACACATTTATAGTCTTCGAAATCTCGTTTGTGCATGTGCTCCCTTTTTCCTTAACGTCGTCTGCTTCCTTCAATGGCGTCAAATGTCTTCCTTGTAAGGGAAAATGTAACTTTCTGTAAATGTTTAATTCTGGAAGGGTTCAAAGTAGCGTGTAAGGTAATGGGTTACACGTGTGTCGGGTATAATCCTTTCTAACACGAACATGCAATTGACGTATCTGCAGCAAACGCGTTTTCAAGACATTATGACAAATGGACAAACTGCTCTTGGTGGGTGATTTCAACTCTACTTGCAGCAACGTAATTACACTTCCATGTATAGAGAGTTGCCAATGTTCCCTCAAAGAGACCTCTCTCAAAGTCGTCTGCTGATGATTTGTTGTATGTGGGAAAGGGACAAAGTAACCCACTCGGTTACAGTTTTTACCATATCAGGTTGTGTGTGGGACAAAGTAACCCACTCGGTTACAGTTTTTACCATATCAGGTTGTGTGGCTCAAACACTGTTTACTGCTAAGTAGATTTGCTTGTATGCAATGTGTTGTTTTCTCTGGTATCAAACTTTATGAAAACCCCTTTCATACAACAGACACCCTTTACAAAAGTTTTGCCAAAACAATATAAAGTGTCTGTAATTAAAGAATGGAGATGAAAACATTATAGTAAAAAGAAAACTTTGAGATACGTGTAGAGTCGCCTGCTCCTACAATGTTGTCTAAATCTTCTGCGACATATGTGTCATAATGTTTCTGTTAGATTGTTGATATTGAGGATGACTCTCATATCGAGCAAAATTTGACTATTCATGTATAACGGGTAAACACTGTTTTCTTTCCACAAAGGTGGAGGATTTGGTCAATTGATTGATTGGTGTTTAACACCGCTTTCAACAATTTTTCAGTTATATCACGGCGTTTCCTAGGTAAGTTACCAGTTATGCTGGTCCATTTATCATGACACCAGTCAGTCAGCCGTAATGCTAACCCCGCAACCCTGAGCGCCAACGAGGTCAGCCATTAGTACCATTGGTATGATCTGGCCGTGAACCCGCGACCTCCCGCACCTGAGGTGGACGCTCTACAAATACACCACCGAGAGGTTTGGACATGTCTATACGTTCGTTCGCTGTTATGGTAAAGTTAGGCGGCAGGTTTGGAATCGGTTTGTGTTCGCTGTGATATCATCCAAGAATGTATGCAATAATATATTGTAATAATGGGGCACTAATATACGTTTTGTGTCTTGCTAAATAGTACACCCACACATACTTGTATAACGTTCATGCAGTTACTCCCACGTAATAGGCAACCACGAAATTCATATCAAATGTTTGATATTTTTGAAGGACAAATTGCATTCAAACAGTTTTAGCGATTTCCCGGATATTACGACTTACTACGTCTTCGAAAATGACGAATTTAAAAAAGAATATTGAGGGGAATGAAAAATTGTTCAAAATAAGTTTCTACTCCCAAATCATAGATGCCATACAGCCGGCATATATAAACATTATATCAGACACAATGTTAGTAAAGTATTTATTTGAAAGACAGCAAAAGGTTTTTCCCGATGAGGAAAACGGTAATAGTTCATGAATTTATATTTATTTTTGTTTTGTTCAAAAAATACCCCAGGTATTACGTGAGTTGAGTTGCTCACAAACCTGCTGTAATGTAAACTTTTGATGTCAGTGAAATGTCTACAACAAGTGGCCCGTATTAAGGGTTTAATCGGTGCCTATAATAGGAGGTCCTTAATTTGATCCAATTAAGCAGAAATCGTGATAAGCGGCAAGCTATCCGAAGAATCTGCGGATCCGACTTCTATTTCAATGTTTTGAAACTGAAACCGACACCGTCAACTTGTTGTTTTTTTTGGAAAAAAAGTAAGTTAGCGTTTTGTGTTTGTCCTTTATTTGACTGAACGGTTCTTTGTTGTTTTTGTTTATTTGGATTGACGGCCGATTTCTGAGATACATTTTGGCTCGATTTGTTCAGTTATATCACAGACACAGTTCACTTAGTATTGATACCTGGGCTTTAAATCAGTCATGACCTTAGGAACTCGTCTACGAGCAGAAATCAAACCCGGCCCTAAAATGACGCCCCTAACTTTACTATACCACGCTGAATCTAGAATAACTTTGTATATGGCACTGCAATATTTTATTGATACGCCATGAAGGTTAAAACAGTCTTATGTTGATGCATCCCGTCGAAATAATTGCGGGAAGCAGTGCAATTGTTCGTTTAGACAAATGCTCCCTTTTCCAAAACGTTTTCAGAATTCGCCGTGTGTGTTTTAGGAAAGAGATTAATCCATTTCATTCCTCCCATGTCATACAAATGAGTTTATTCGCTTTCTAGGACCAGTATTGCACTCAACAAAGTTAATAGAATTACCTATTTGCTCTTGTAGATCTTTTCAGACCATTGTCTGAAGAGTTTACCTTGATGAACCCGTTTTCACATGCATATGCAATTGACGCAATGCAGCTACAGTATACCATGTTGGTAAAATTGTGGCAAAATGTCCGCTTTGTGTGCGGGAGGTCGCGGGTTCGATTTCCGATCGGGTCATACCAAATACTTTAAACATAGTAGTAATGACTGCCCCCTCCTTGGCGCTCTGGATTTCGGGGTTAGCATTACGACTGACTGGCTGGTGTCAGGATCGATGGACCTGTAGTACTTGTAACTTACCCTGGAAACGCCGTGGTATAAGTGAAATAGTGTTGTAAGCGACGTAAACACACCAGACAACTAACCAACTTTCACATCAGAATTTGGTTGAAAAAAAGAAAAAGAATCTTGTTCTCGTTGATGGTCTCGAACACACATGCATAACAGAATGAGATATATAACTAACTGTTGGACATGTTGACAGAACACATATAGAACAGAATGAGATATATAACTAACTGTTGGACATGTTGACAGTCAATACCTTTGATACCTTTGTGGGTGGAAGCAACGCTAAAAGTTTTCAAACAAAACATGGCTATCAAAGGTAATCCTTTCACATACACACGCTTTATGAGGCTTCTGTAGCAGACAACATTTAAACCATTGTGGCACAAGTAGAAATTGTTCGTAATGAGCAATTTCTCCTTTTGTCACTATATTTTCAATTATATTAGAAAAAGATACTTATACATATAGATGTTTTTTTTATACTTTTATCAAGATATTTTCAAAGTCGTCTGCTACAGGTTTGTTGTATGTGGGAAATGGTTCAGCGCCCATTTCCGATCTCGTAAATCATAAAACATAATTAAAATTTTAGTCAGCATCACCGTCCAAATTGTTAGGTGTCGTTAGGGTAATGCCTGTCTTTAAATGGATTAACCTTCGGGGAATTAAGACATTGACATTGACGAAAATTGAATACCTGTGTCGCGTTACATCAAAAAGGGGCATCAGTTATAAAACCTCAAAGCTCTAGATAAGAATATTATTTCACATCTCCAATTTCCTTACATAACCTTCAAACCCTATGCTGTGTGTACTCAAAAGAATCGTCTCAGTGAGACGATCCTTTTGAGTACCCGCAACATAGGGTTTAGTTAAGTTATAAGAGAGATATTGGCGAGAAGGTATCAGTTTATTACCCCTGATCTAGTCCTCTGAAACCATTGAGCCAACAATAAAATACTCTGTCGAGATTCGTGTAGTCCTATTATTACCTTGTCTCCAGTATTGCAATAGGTATAGTACATACTCGGTGTTAGTCTGCGATTGAAGGCTCGAAGTGTGTCCCCGCTAATATGGTAAATAAGATGCGCTTTTATTTCTAGATGTAGTCTGGGTCATTCTGGGTTGACTGGGAGCCTTTAACCCTTTCCCACACGGAGGGGCATCTGCAGCAGACGACATTTGGCAAAATTGTGATAAAAGAAGAAATTACCTATAATTGGTATTTCTACTTTCGAAGCATTGATTAAACCTTTAATGTATAGGTTTTTTTTTTTTACCTTTTAGAGAGTTTAAATAAACTTACCTACATACAGTCAACGTTGTCTGCAGCATATTCGGTGTACAATGTATGTGAGAAAGGGTAAAACATCATAGTTAATGATACGAACATGGTTTGCCTCTAAAAAGAGATACGATTATTGGGAAAGCCGGTCAATATTTGTAGATCATATCATAAAACCATATTGTTCTTGTAATTGCGGTGATTACGCCCGTGAATGGCGGGTTTTCTGGGCAAATAATACACGTAATTGTTCGGGTTTACCGATCTTTGTTTGCTTTCACTTTGCCAGAGTCGCTTAAATCATAACCCGTCAAATCGCCCATTACCTGCGCATTAACTTAAACAATACGATGCGCTTTGAATCGGTTCTTCTGTCAAGAATCGGGGTGCCCTCCGCGCTAATCCTGATGTGTACATCCTTTTGCCCTTATAAAGCACTTTCGTTCATAAACCAGTTCTCATGTCGCTACACTGCCTTTGAAAACGTAGATGCAAATACAATATAGTGTAAATAATTTCAAAAATATATTGAGAGCAATTTAAAAAAAACGACGCTGAAATCTGTTTCATGCGCACATTTGTTATGAATAGGTACACGTTCGTCTGCTCATGTTCTGTTTTATTTTGCCAATTTAACGCTTTCCCAGATACAATAAGTCTTCATCGGACGACATATAAAACATAACGACATCAGTGTAAATAGGTTTAATACATACAAGTATAACTATTGAGCAGACTTAAACACATTGTAGCAAAGGGAGAAATTGTTCATCATGACCAATTTCTCCTTTGCGTCAATGTTTTCAGAAGTCGTCTGACGCACCTTCGTCGAAATTCGTCTGCAGGCGGATAAGGGTTAAATCCGTAGCATGTGGTTGACGAGCGACCACTTTATGGCAGAAGGGTAGAGCTGTCGTCTGCTACTGTTTTACGAGTCTCAAATTACTAATGTTCCAGTTACCTGAGCGCCTGGAGGCTTTTATTGTCGTAAATCGAAGCGGAAATGATGAGCAAAATACCGGGAAAATTATGAAGGCCACATGATAAACTTAACCCTTTCCCACATACAACAATCCAGGGCAGACGACTAGGATTACACATAGTCAAAACTATGGAAGATCTCTTAAAATCAATATACATGTATACTCATTAAATAGATTTATAAAACATTGTGGAAAAGGGAAAAAATGCTCACCGTGAGCTCTTTATCCATTTGCTACAATGTTTTCAGAAGTCGTCTGCTGCAATAAACGTCAAAACGCTAAACCCGTTACCCGATTTGCTGTTTTTATTTTGATTATTGTGAAGAAAAAAACGTATACCAAGGAAGTATGTATCGAGTTCAATTTATAACAGATATGATAGGCTACAGACACATGCTACATGTCTGCTGCACATGCGCTAAAACAAAAGAAAACGATTAACTGTTTTAAGACATAAACGATCTGATTTAAAATTATCTCTAGGAAAAATGAATTATATCTCGAAAAATATATAACGAATCATACACATTATGGACAAGTGAGACTTTGTTTTGTTTTGAGCAATGACTACAAATGGCTACTTCTTCTGTTGCTATGTCAACAGTTACCTGTATCAGGAAAAATGATAATTCCATGGAACCAGACTTTTTCCCATTCCCACATACAACAAACTGTCAGCAGACGACTTTGAAAGCATCCTGACAAATTATGGTAATTCCCTTAAAATAAATGTTTGTATATATTGATCTATGGTGAAAACACGATTTGTTAGCAATAATTCCTTTTGCCACAATGTTTTCAAAAGTCGCCTGCTGCAGATGCGAAAACATGTGTCTTTGTGTGGACAAATAAGGTTAACCTTCTTGTCCTTGTCAATTCACATCCTGTGATAAACTAGAATCGCTTTATATCCTGGAATAGGTTATGGATTTTTGTCTAAAATGGTCTGTAACAGTCAACGTGCTTCCTGAAGATGGATTTGTTCATTGTCTGCACCTCTCTGACAATTGCTAGGTAATTACACCAATATGTACAGCATTGACTGGATCGTACGGAACACATTTTTTATAAAACAAAAAACCTAAGTACTGTTTGTATTAGCCATTATACCTTTTAAAAGCAACACCAACCTAGTTTCAAAGCATTGAACATGTTTTGAAGTTGCCCTCGGATCACGTTGCATAATATATTGCAGAGCTGTCATGTATGTATCATGTACCTACTCAGTATCGAAATAAAATATTGTATTGTTTTGTATTGAAGTTTGTATGTCAAGTTGGAAATATTAAAACTCGTCTATTGCGAACTTGTCGTATGTTGGTAAATGGTTTAGAGTTACCAGTTACGTCCTCTTTGATGAGCAGACATTACACACTGTAATAGGTAACGACATGTTGGACTTGTTTAGAGATCTGAAGCGTATAAATTAGCTGGAAAAGATTAAAGATCCTTATCATAAATGGTCCGTACCACAATGTGAGCCGTCCCGCGGGAAAACCAACATTGTGGACTCGGCGTAAAGTGTCGAACCAGATCAGCCTAAGCATGCCGCACAGGCTTACCCGGATAGACACTTTCCGCCTCCTGTGGATTTTCTGTTTAGGAATAATTACTTTATACCTCTGTCCCCCTGAGGCGGAATGTGTCGGCCCGGATCAGTCTGCGCGGACAGCGTATGCTGATCTGGTCGACACATTACGCAGATGCCATAATGTTGGTTTTCTCGTGGAACGTCTCATTTGTTTCCTGAAGATGGACATTTCTTTAGTGTCTGCTCCGCTCTGACAATTGTTAGGCAATTACACCAATATGTACAACGTTAACTGGATGGTATAGAACATGTATTTTGTTTAAAAGAAACAAGAACTTAAAGTACAATACGCCATTATAATGTGTTCTTTTTAATTAGATCAAAGAGACATGTAAACCAGTTTAAACGTATTGAAAGAAATATGGAATTTGTCTGTTAAATTAGGAAATGTTAAAGTGTGTTTGGAATTTAAATGTTCGTTCCATTCACCTTTCGACAGAGATTCACTTAGTCTGTTAGTAAGAACCGGGATTATATGAACCATAAGCGGTTAACATCATAGTCTAGCTGGGCTTTACTTGTTTCACTTTTTCGCTGCCAAAGTAAAGTAAAGACTTTTGCAAACAATGCAGATTCAGGTGAGATAGGTGAGACAGGTGAGATAGGTGAGATAGGTGAGACAGGTGAGATAGGTGAGACAGGTGAGACAGGTGAGATAGGTGAGACAGCTTGTAATGAGCTGTCTCTCCTGATATATGCTTGTTTGACATTTAGACATAATTTTACCACATTTCTTGTTTGACATTTAGACATAATTTTACCACATTTCTTGTTTGACGAAATCTGGAGTTGTCCAATTTTCAACATTGAAGAGACACGACTAGAGTGTTAAATGTACTGTTGGTAATGATCACAAATAGGTATTTTAAAACCCATCATTTTCTAAGTTAAATAAACGATGTTTATGTGTGACTGAGTATGCTCTAGCTGATAAAATGTTTGATTGCATTGGGCTGAACACCGTTTTCGAAAATATCAAGGCGGCAGATTATGTAACCATGTGTTTCCTGGCTGTCTCATACCAGTATCAAAGCAACTGGCCACTTTTCACATATATTAATAGCCCCTTGTTGGTTTTTGTCAAATAAACTGCGTCACACGACCATTCCCTTGTGTAGGTTAAAAGCTTCAATTAACACTAAATTAAAGAGAAATAACTGATCACATTCGTTCTTTCTGCTATTCCAGAGCTTATTCGCGACGGGCAGTGAAAATTCGAATCAGATGTATCCGGAAACTGATCTGGATCGTCACTGATGGTAAAGGCTACAGGGTCGGGTTTCGCGTGGTTTGGGTCATTTACGATCACATCCAGTAAAACAGTGTCGTATTAGTTTCTACGCTTACGGTACCGCCGGGTTTGACCCTTGGTCGGGTCATATCAACGCATATTAAGCTCGCCTATTCGAAGAAATATGGGAGCTTATGTAATCACCTCGGCCTCCGCGTTTTTTGTTCAATTCTTTGCGTGCAAGGCTTCTTCTCAGACACTGTCAATGTTGTTGCTTTGAAACTTCACACACTTATTTAGGGTCATTATATGACCCTGTATGTCAAGTCCCATAACTATTAAATGGATTTTGGACTGAATTGTGCCCCTTTTTGGACTTAGAATTTAGGCCTTTTCTCAGACAATGTGTATGCTGTTGCTTTGAAATTTCACACACTTATTCAGGGTCATTATATGACCCTGTATGTCAAGTCCCATAACTATGAAATTGATTTCGACTGAATTGTGCCCCTTTTCGGACTAAGAATTCTGGTCAAAACTTTGTGTGCAAGGCCTTTTCTCAGACAATGTGTATGCTGTTGCTTTGAAACTTCACACACTTATTCAGGGTCATTAGGTGAC